>OMLB01043794.1:0-19524 GCA_900302555.1 Myripristis jacobus | reverse complement strand
CATTTTTTTTTTTTTTTTTTTTTTTTTTTTACAGACTACCGAATGTAATTAAATTAAAAACAGACTGCAATTATACGTAATTTTATTTTTATATATTATCAAATGATTAAAAAACTTCTTCTGAAATGTCAAATTACAGCAATTACTATTAACCATTTATTTATTTCTAGCACTTAATGCAGGCCTTTTAAAGTGTCTTTTTTTTCTGATGTCTTTTATCTTTAATCTGTGGATACTGCTCGGTATGAACCTACCTAACTCCTACCCACCCACCGGAACAGGTGCTTCATTTTACCAAAGTAGGCATTAAAAATTGTGAAGCACTCCAAAATAAAATACTAAAAAAAAAAAAAAAAAAGCACACTGTTCTTTTTCATAAATAACAATTCAGCATTTTCATGTTGGTTTGCCTGCCACTGTTAAAATTCCTGCTTGCAATTACATAATAAAATCTATGTTGAAGTGTTTAAATAATACAAAGTAAAAATATCTAAAGGGAATAAAAAAAAAAAACATGCTGTTTGCACCATATTAGAGGTGCCTTGATAACATCTGCGATATTGGAACTAGAAGGCTTCAGATATTTTATTTTGCTGCACTGTGGAGCAAAAGCATTGTTCTCCCATGGGAGGAAAAACGTCTACCGTGCGGCAAATGCCACCTGTAACAAGATAAGGTCTCTAGCAACACTGAGAGCCGAGGGAAGGCCATGTCAGCTACAAACAGTGGGAAGACTGGAAGTGAGGCAGAACATTAAACTGTTAGATCTGCCATGTTCACTGTAGGAAAACAAAAATGAGTGAAATCATTTTGCTAGTTTAAAGCCATTAAATGATGACACTAAAAAAACAGCAGAGCCTTTTTTTCTGTTTCAGCACTTGTGTGTTTCTCTTACCTGCTGCTGCTGCTGCTTGAGCACTTGCTGTTGGTTCTGCGGTGCCTGTTTCTGTTGGTTGGCATTCTGTTTGGCACGACGTTCCAGGAACTGCTTGGCAAACTCCTTGGCCTCGGGAGTGTCCCCCAGATAGGCCCTGACATAGTCGTGCACCTCGTACGGAGAGTCCACCTCCTTCAGGAAGGATGCAAATGTCGGAACTGGGAGCGAAACAAAAGGGAAATACTTATTAAAGTGTTAACTTCTTCCGGTTCTGGTCAATAAACAGTTGAGGGCAGAAAACCTTATATGTGCTCCTTAATATACTGTCAGTGTTTTTGGTGATATTGGCTGTGTCCATGTGTGTTAAGTATGCCATACCAACTCACAAAAACAAATCCCAAATACGCTGTATCTAGTGAATAAAGTGATTCTGATTTTTTAAGGAATGCTACAACGTTTTGGGCAAAATACCTTTCTTCTGACTTACCCAAACAGAGACAAGATATTCTACCATTTTCATGTCTGTATATCCAGTGGTTCGGTTCCTAGCTTAGCATAAAGCCTTGAAGTCTATGGGAGAATTAGCCTAGCTCCATCAAAGTGAAAAAATAAGTCATATAGCAACCCTGAAGCTGCCTTATTTACACAATGTATCATGTGTATTTGAAATAATAATAATAATAATAATAAAAAATTGAGTGGTTTTTGACTTTGTGACTGTGCTAAGCTAATGACTCCCATAGACTTCAAGTGTTCATGCTAAGCTAACACAAAACCACTGGACACACTGAGACAAGATGTTAGATACTATTCTCACCTCTGTCTGTCTACGTCAGAAAATAGGTAGGGTATTCCTTCAAAGATGTTATTTTAATACTGACCATCCAGGTTGTTGGCTGTGTTGAGGGTGTGCAGGGTTTGCTCACACCACTGCATGAATCCATCCTGCTGGCTCTTGCCAACCCCTTGGAACAGTTTTAGCAGCTTCTCCTCCTCTTCTACCTTCTTGTTGGCTCGTCCACTCACAGAGTTACTTTAGGTGCATAGGACCAAAAACAAAAACAAAAAAACAAAAACAAAAACAAACAAAAAAGATATTTATATTATATGTATTACCCTACTACTCCTCAATATGATATATCCCTCAACAAGAGCTCTGACAAAGCTGTTTTGGTTAAAAATCCCAGACTAATCCAGTCTTCAGCCAACAAAGGTTTCCAGCTCGTGTACCTGAGGTTGGCATTGCCCTTGTTGTTCTTTTGAGAATTGCCTTTCCTGGACTGGGCAGGGTGCTGGGCAGCCTCCTTCACAGCCTCATCCCAGAAGCCCATGTTAGAGTTGTGTGTGTCGCCCCAAATACTGCTAGAGTCCGAGGCCCAATTAGAACTAGTGCCGGTGTTGACAGATCCCCACACCGAGGTGCTCAGAGTTGACTGAGAAAAGAGGGGAAACAAAGAAAGTTAACAACGGCATCAGGTTTTCAGTAAATTTTTCCCTTTCTCTCCACAGATCAAGGCCAAGTGTAAATTTGTGTGACCTTTTATATGATCACTGACAGTCTAAAAATATTTGTCAACAAAAGAACTCTGTTTGAGAGCTAGGAAAACACCAAGCCACAACTCTAATGTGACATCTTCAAGTGACAAGACCCAGAACTGAAGCACTAAGTATGAGAGGGTTGAATTGCCCTCACAGATTATTTATTCTTTCAAATCCAAATGAAATTAATAACCTGTGCAGTACAATTCAACACAGGAGTGTGCCATTAAAGAGAGCTGTGTTCTAAGATCGCAATTTTAGGATTGGTGCTTTACAGCAAAAACAAACAACCTTAACTATGGTTTCAAATAAATACCATGTAACCAGCAGTAACTTAAGAGAAAAAGAGGCTATGAACTCCACTGCTGAGTCTTCATTCAAGAAAGAAAGGTAAGTGCGTACAGCTCTGTTTTGGGTGCGGTTCTGTTGGGCAACAGTGGTGTGAGTCTGCTGCTGTTCCTTCCGCTGTTTCATCTGCTGCGCCTCCTCTCGCTGGATCTCCAGCAGGGACTTTGTGGCAGCTGGCTGCTTGGCCACGCTGCCCCAGCCAGACAGCTTGGTCTGTGGCTGCTGAGCTTGCTGTAAGGCCTGTTGCTGCTGCAGCTTCAGGAGCTCTTGCTGCTGGCGTCGCTGCTGTGGGATGGAGAGAGGATGAAGAAGAAGGATCAAAGAGTGCGCACGAGAAAAATTTGATTTCACAAACAAAAATGAGCAAATCGGAATTACTCATCTCTCGTCACAGCGACTGACGGCTGTCAGCAAAGTGACCACAAACAACCTGATCAGTTTGAAAAAGGACTGCTGCTGGCTGTCCTTACCTCCTCCTGTGCCTGTCGTTCTCTCTCCTCCTCCAGTTTCTGGATCTCAGCAAGTGACAGGGCGTTCTGAGTCTGATTTATGGCGTTGGCTGACTGCTGGCCCCACTTTGAAGAGGAGGGGAGCTATGGAACAAAGCAAGAACAAAATCTTTTTGTTGACTTTAAAAAAAATTACTCATGTTCTGATTTATTTGCTGGAGAGCTGAGTAGTACAAGAGCCTTCAAGGGTACCAGGAGACTCCAAAGCACGAGGAACTGTTTGATCATTATTTCACTGATTTTTTCAGCAGGTGACAGGTGTCTTTGCATTGTCCAGGGCTGTAGTCAACCAAAGTAGTCTAGGGCTGTAGTCAACTCAAATTTGAGCTTCTCTTCAACAAACTAATTCATGACAGGAAAAATCTGCATGTTATCTCAACTGAGAGCACTCTAGCCCACCTGGTAGCCTAAATGAATTATAAATAAACATGAAAAGCAAGTTCTAATGTATTAAATAATTTTTAACCTAACAATTTTATACTGACATGGTGGTCGATACTCGCTCTTATGGCGTGGATGAAAGTTTCCTGTTTTCTACTCCTCTTGGAATCCGGCAAACTTGCTGAAATCTTCCTCAAACATGTCTCTCACCCACTGAGCCTTTGCTGGCAGGTCAGCAGTGGCAGCATAATCTGGGTCTGAATATTCTAATACATTGTTGTTTTCATCCTCAAAGTAAGTGCTGGATTCTGCTTCAATGTCGCTTGCCTCCCTGAGGTCGTCAGCCGTTATCACTCTCTGCAGCTCAATTTTAGAAACTTTTTTGCAGTCCACACGGAGGCTAGGAGGCTAAGATGGGCTAAAGGTGCTGACAAAAATCAAACAAAAAAATTCATCCCATAACGTCTTGTGCCTAATCCAACATGTATTTCAGCCAATTACGCCGCATTTCATCAGTCACGCCTTGAAAACAACTAACATCATTTAAAATGGGCTCATGTAGCATCCAACTTTAAGTAGAGAAAAATAAATAAATCAGGCCACAGACAGACGCTTGTGTCTGAAAATGACACACGCTTGTCGTTATAAAAGTAACACCAGCGTTTGTCCGACCAATGAGAATTTGGGTTGGACAAGAACAACTGACCAGAGGACTACCGCCCTACAAATAATACAAAGTATGTAAAATATCTGATCTGAATTCTGACGCATAACTATTGTATTGCATTATATCTAATCACAAATATGTTGATATTTCCAGAAAGCTTCAAGCTGAAAAGTGGGCAGACACTGTGGAAGACTCAATTCAAAAAACATACACAAACAAATGATTACTGGGCTAAAGTAAGATCGGGTGATGATTAGGTCTTGCAACAGATGCTACTGAAAATTTAGTTATTCACTTTTGTTTTCTGTTTCTCCTAGTGCTTACTTTCATCTGTGCGAGCTGCTGCTGCTGCTGTTGCTGCTGGAGTCGCCTGAGGGCCTCTTGCTGCTGCTGCCTCTGTCTCTGCAGCTCCTGCTGTCTTTGTGCCTCCTGCTCCCTTCGTTTCTGCTCCTCCTGTTGTTGCCGGGCCAAAGCAGCTGCCGCACTTGCAGCTGCAGCCTCCTCCTCTGCCCGCTTCTCCTCTTCACGCCTCCTCAAAGCTTCCAGCTCCTCTTGCTTCCTCCGCTCTTCCTCCTGGTGAGGTAGTCAGTGTAACTCATTGCAATACCAAGGAGACGCACATTTCACAAAAGTAGCAATGAAGCCAATTACAACAATGCCTGTGTTCTTGGACTTACCTGTTTGCGAAGGAACTCTTCCCTTTGCTTCCTCTCCTCCTCTTCCCTCCGCCTCTCCTCCAATCTGCGGAGAGCCTCCTCCTGAGCCAGTCTCTCCTCCTCCTCCTTCTGTCTGCGCTGTGCCTCTTCTTGTTCTCGCTGCCTCCTCAACGCCTCCTCCTAAGAATTTACATCTCTGGGTCATTCTCATCTCTGTCACAGACAAGTGATTCATGATGCTCAAGGCTTGTAGTGCTTCGAAATACTACAGTTCAAATGTTCAAATGTCACACCTGTTTCTGCCGTGCCAGCTCCTCTTCCTCTAAGCGTTTGCGTTCCTCCTCCTGCCGAGCTCTCAAGGCCTCCTCTAGCCGTTTCCTCTCCTCTTCCTCTCTCTTGGCCCTCATTTCTGCTTCACGCCTCTCCAGCTCCAACTGATATGGGGTAAAAAAAAAAAAAAAAAAAAGGAAATTGCCACATTCAATTATCTATAGACACAATGATTATATCTGCTTGATCTAGATCCGTTGCTACAAGCCTGCTTCCTGTTTACAGTTTTTACTTCTTGCAATTTTGTGAATCTACTTATCACTGGTTCTGTTTGAAACACAGAATCCCACAATTACATTCAACTTGACTTCTTTTACAACCGGACAAATGATAAAATAAAGTACTGGTTACCTTAGCAGCCTTTGCCTTCTCTAACTGTTGCAGCTGCTCAATGGCTGGAGCCTGCGCCATGGAGTCTATTGGTAAATCCCATACACTGCTGCCATCCCATGCTGTTGAGAATAACAGATTTTGATGTACTGTACATGCTACAACCCTCTGCAATTTAAACTTGTATGAATTATTCTGGCATGAAGAACAAAACTGAAAACACTTGGTCTGTTAATATTTACACTAAAGTCCAAAACTTATAGGGGCATTCAAGGTTGAAACTCACTGCTAGGAGCAGCTTGTTGGAGGTTTGGTGTGCAGGAAGCCTGAGAAGACGGGTTCTGCATTTCCCACACAGAACCAGAGTCTGGTACAGACAGGGACCGGGTGACAGGAGGTAGGAGGCTCTCAGAGGCTCTATAATTAATAAGTAAATAAATAAATAAATTCAGTGCTCCCTGGGTGCTAGTGTGAGCCAAGATTTCGAAACACTAAAGGGCCCAAATCGGCAGACACAGACAGATGAAGAGGCAGGAGATTTTAGATGTGTATGTGCAATAAAGTGTGTGTGTGCACGGACCTCATCTTGAGAGCCTGGTATTGCTGTAGGAGCAGGTTAATCTGCTGCTGCTGTTGCTGCTGCTGCTGAAGAGGAGCTGAGGAGAGAGCTGCAGCTTTCTGCTGGGCCAGGGCCTGGGCATACTGTTGCCTGAGTGGTGGAAGAGACGATCACAGAAGGTGAAAAGAGGACAGAGGATGTGAAATTAGACTGTATATCAGTGGATCAGTTATTTAAGTTACATTGTAAGTTTTTAACCGATGAATGATAGGTGTGACTTAGTGCTTTGTGAACAATTAGATAGATAGATAGATAGAAAGATAGATAAATAGATAGAAAGCTAATTTCGACAGAGCTAACAGACATGCATACCTGAGAAGGTACTGGTATTGGAGCTGCTGTAACTGGTAAAGGTTGAGGGCAGTGAGCTCCTGCTGCCTCTTCAACCTCTCCTGATCACCATCACCCTGCATGACACAGACAAACAAAAAGGGTCAGGACAACCTTGTAACAACAGCCAAAAAAAATAGCCAATGGCCATAACATTTGTACTGTGCAATACTGTGCATACTGCAGTTTTTCCCTGCTTACACATATGCTATTTAACCATCAGTTCAACAAACATTGGTCAACAAACTCATGACTTCATTCACATGATCTACAACATTTATCACTGTCACTTTCATTTAAAAAACAAACAAACAAACAAAAAATTCAAATAACTGTGTATCAAAAGGGATCTCAAAGACTTGCCAAATGTAATGCAGAGAGCCATAGGCTAAAAAAAATCTCACTTCACAAATCAGTTTTCAAGTGTAAAGCAAATCAGACAAATGACGGACACACCAAAATGGCATGTAACCGACAATGACAGACCTCCCTGCGTCACATTCAGAGTGGGGTTGGGAGAACTAAGATGAGCACTGAATTTAATTCGGTTGTCATGGAAGGTTAGTAGTGGCTTGACAAAGATAACTTCTCTTTCTCTAAAGCTTATTTTCAGCAATTTCACTGAAAATAACATCATAGATTGCAGGAGTAAATCAAAATAAGTATTTATTGTTAGCAGCTAATGCATAAACACAAAATCCGGCACACCAGGAAAAGGGTGATCCATGTCTAAATAACTAAGCCACTAGTTACTGGCAAACAAAGTGGAGTAGCACACCGTCTGGAACTAATGGCCTGTACTGAATATTTCAAAATAGCAGTACTGATATCATAAGCAAGGCCTTGGGACTGATAAAGAAAGATAAGTATCCCAGTTTGCAAATATGTACCTGTAAAGGTGGTGGTGCGGGGCCAGGGGCAAAGGGCACCCTTCCCCACATCTTGATGATCTCTCCCAGAGGTTGAAACACCTCGTCACAGCCCCTCTTGACCAACAGGGTCATAGTGAAGTAACCAGCCTGGAACCACTCAGTCATCTCCTGGTTACTGAATGGACCTGAGAGCACAGAAAGAGCAGAGAGGATACAGAAGTTGTGTTAAAAATTGAAATTCAAATCTGCCAGTGATATCACTACTGAAAACAACTAACTAGGATATCCAACCAACAAGGGGACTCACCCTGTATCTCCCCCTGGGGATCTTTGTAGAACCACTTGAGAGCAGCCTCATGGGTGAGAGGCAGACCTGCAGGCTTGGGCTTCTCTGAGCTCTTTGCTGCCAGCCTGTCATCATCCACCACTCCGTCTTGAAGGTATGCTACCATCTTTTCTGCCTCCTGGAGAAAAAGGAAACCGAGAGAGCTGATTAGAATCTGCACACTGATCTATATCAGCCAATCCACTGTTACCCTGATGACTGCTGAGATTTCAAACTCTCAAACTGCCGAGCCACAATGGCTTCAGTGTTGTTTTGGGGGAAATTCCCCTCACACACATGTAAGGTTAGCTGACACTGACAGCTTGGGGTAGCTCTGGTCTGGTAGAGTCTGGTGTTAGCCAGGCTAACACACATACATTTCAAGCTGTTGAATGCCCAGACTTGTACAGTCAGTTTGGAGCAACATTATTATCATAGCAAACTAACACCATCAATGGAGCTAACGGTCAACTTTTACATTTGCTGTTCAGGTAAGGACGACAGGCTGTGTGTAACCTTAGCCAAACACTCCTAATATTACTGCTTCCTTGTTCGCTCTCAAACTACTTGTTGCTGCTAATAGCAGAAAGGGGTGTAACAATACATTTAAAATTATGCTGATTCAAATGAATCACTTAGGTACAGGATAAATACAGTGACTTAGATCAATAAATTACCTGTTCAAAGTGTTTCAAGCCCTCATCTTCATCTGTTTCATGTGGCATGGTTGCTGGCCTGCCAATGGGAGCCATCATACTTGTGGGGAAGGGCAGGGCGTTGGGCATCGCCACAGGAACCTCCATGGGCTTTTGCTGCTGTAGTTGGACCGTGGGTGATGGAGCAGAGACTTCTGCACAAACCAGACAGGAAAGAGGGAAATATTGAGAGATTTCCCAGATAGGTAGAAATCAATGATTTTAATATATTTATGTTGGCAGGGCATCAATCAATAACAACCCACCGGTGCGAGTGGTAGCAATGTGGGCCATGGGTATGGACTCCAGCATGCTGTTAGACATAGGGACATGCAGGGGGGGTTTGATGGGCTCTAGCCGTGGCTCTGGCGGAGACTGTCTGTCAGCCCGTTCAGCTGGCCTCTCAGGCTCTTCAGCTCTGATGGGCTGGACAGGGGGGAGTGGCTGCGTGGGGGCCTGTGGTTCTGGGGCCGGATGAGCAGCAGGTGGAGCTTCTTCCTCCACTCTGGCCAACTCTGGAAGAATAATCAAGTCAAAACAGCTGTTAAAGTCCGCACCCCATAAATGAACTCCAATCACTTCTAATTCCTGGAAAACAACAGTGACCTCACGCTGCACTATGAGGTGTGACTCAAAACCAACCAATCAAACTTCAGATATTTGTGGACAGTCCCAGTCCTCCAACCAAATAAAACTACACATCTCTCCCAAAGTGATTTCTCACTGGTTTACACATTGCCTCCATGTGTTATGTCATGTCCCAAAAAGACATGTTTCAACAGGAAATACAACAAAATAAGGGAAGTAAAATGTCATTCCATGGGGACTTTCAATGTAGGGCAGTGAGGTGGCAAAGCAGGAGGATTTCCCTTCAAATTAAGGTAGAGCTGGCCGATAAACAAACAAAAAACAAAAAAACCATAATACTTTTTACCGAATACCTCAAAATCAATAATGCAATGATACTGTAGGTATGACAATTCGCACTTTCACAAAATATTTACACAATGCTCTTTTTGATAAACAATCACTCGTAATACAGATATGATAACCAAGTAGGTAGAGACAAATGACGGAGCAGCCAGAGCAGTCTGATAACATGAGAAAACTGCTGAGATGCAGTTTTCGTCTAACACCATTAGAAGACACTTATGCCATATCATTTTACAATACCCCAAATCCCAGATGATATCTAGTTTTATGTCACAATATCAATATACTATTGACATACTGCCCAGCCCTAACTGGAAGACCGAGATTCAAACCCCGATGTCAGAAAGCGTAGATGTCCTTGAGTAAGACACTAAATCTCTACCAGCTCCCAGATGCTATTCTGTAACTGACCTTCAGCTCTGACCTCCATGTGAGATGAGGAAAAGCCAAAAGCAAATTTTTGCACTGAATAATAAAGCTGTGCATAGTAAAAAATTTAGTAGAGGATGTGGAAATAATTTCTCCGAGATGAAAGCATATGATCCTTTCCAAACCATGTGCAATTCCCATCCGTGCCCAAAGTTTAACTTTCCATCAAGGCCATCTAACAACATTCAGAGAGAACAATAAATGAAAATCACTGCTGAAACTATCACAGTGACTCACCTTCTTTTCTGTCAGCCTCTCTCTTGGCCTCTGTTTCTGTCTCTTTGGTCTCCTTGGGCTGACTGTCCTCCTCCTCCAGGCCCTCTTCACACTCTTCCAAGGGTTTGAATTCGAGCTCTGCCTCCTCGAGGATTGGCTCCTTGGAAGCTTTCTGGTAATGCAACCGAAAAAATAATTACAGTAAATAGATGTCCTTGGTATTACTCCATAAAACAATCTCATAAAGTAGTTAGTTTCTGAGCCAGGGAAAGCTCTGTAGTCAGTGATGGCCTGCCTATGCGACTGAATATTATACGTATAACTCAGAGAGATGAAAATGTGAAATATCTAAACAAGTAGTCTGTGTGAGGCAAGCAGCATTCATGGTTGACGGACAGAAACCCCTGCATACGGCACTATGACTTTTGCCAGAGAAGCCACCAGCATGGTTTAGGAGAATGGACACTAAATTGTGCTTCTACTGATTTAAGAAGAGGTTTCTCAATCAAAGGGCTACGGCCCACTGATGGGCTGCGAGTGCATTTCTAGTGGGCTGCAGAAAGCTAATCAACATTAGCTTTGTAATCAACATGCTACTTTGTGATCAGGTTAGTCACCATGGACAGCCAGTCATCGGATTTCTCAAATGCCATGTAAAACAGAAAGCCGGTTTCCATAATCATGGTGAGGGATTAAGAGATCCGATTATTGGATTGCATGTAAACTTGTTACATGATTTCCTGCCATAACGTGGTTACTCACAACAATCTAGTTTCTTGCAGGCATGCCCCATCCCTGTGCCTTATGGCCTGACTCAACACTGAGCTTGGAATTATAATGTTTTGAGTTTGTTGGTTGGTTTTTGTATCAAAACTCGCTTATCCACATGTTCTTAATCTTTAAATCTAACTTTATAGTTATTATTTAAATGATGTTTGGGGTTAAAATGGGATGAAATTAAATCTTTATTTTTATGTTTGAAACTTCAACAACAAATTAACCCTGTTAAACATTGGTGAACCTTTGTTTTGTCTATGTTCATGGTGTGTTTTGTAGCCTTTTCAAACTGAAGTTTTACTACCTGTACTGTCACTTTAAGAGGCTGCAGTTTTTTAGATGTTGACTCCACTCATCCTATGCTAACTGAGAGGAGGGGATTGATGGCTCATGTGTGTGGAAGAGACTGCGAGTTACAGAGATTTTCATTGACTTGTACAGGGACACAACCACCATACAGCTTCCATTAAAAAAAGCATAAAGTAACGGTTTGTGGTTGGGGTCGTTCCTTGAATCAGCACAGCCACAGAACACAGTGAAGATCACGCAGAGGTTAATGGATGTTCATCCAGCCAGATACAGGACTGCTGCAGGACAGGCACGCCTGTGACACTGAGAAATCATTTACTTTTTGCAAAGTTTTGACTTGGTCACATTGCACACGAGGGGCCGCCTAGTTGGCTGTGTAGGCACAGACCAACAGGCAAAACGTTTAACAGGTAGACTTTTTTTTACCTTGAGCACGCCATAAAAAAGTTTCCTGTTCAATCCACTTGGAGTGATATAATGGCAGTGAAAACACTGAAATGATTTCCATTCCATTCCCCACTGAAACTAAAATTACTTTATTGTAAAGAGTCAGACTACTCTACTAGAGTCAGAGTACTCTACTTGCAATGACCTCACAAAACAATAAAAGTTTTGTCTGACTGGACAAAATTCCAATTCACAACTTTCCCAGAATCTTGATGTTTTTTCACTCCAAGTACTGTGGGGAAACAAGCCTTGTTGTGCTTTAAAAAAAAAAAAAAAAAAAAGAAAAAAGAAAAAACAAAATTTCTCTAAACAGTTTTGCCAGCTGGAATGCACGAACTTTGACCCTCATTATCTCAAAACTGCATGCTAGGCTGATAGACCTTTCTGACTCCAAACTCATGACATCCTGCAGCAGCAGCAATGAGCCAACATCTTACCAGGGTTGATACATTCTCATAACACATACTCTCAACTTCCCCCCTCACCTTGAGCGAGAGAAAGGCTCCTGACGAGTCAAAAGTGCCCGCCTCCTCCTCTGCATCCTCCAGACACCATTCTGGCAGGCTGTCCCTCTCATCCTCGAGGCTGCCGCTGCCTGAGCGTGGCCTCCGGTAACCACGTTCATCCTCTCTGGCATCGAACGGAAAGCGGCGGCGCTGCTCTGGGTGTTCCCGCCACCCTGCCGACCGAGGCCCATCTGAGGAGGAAGCCGACTGTTAGCAAACTCAGACTGAATGTCCTATCTTATATCCACATCATCTCATATCTATGTTAAGTTCTCAATGCTAAGTGTGCTGCTGGATCTTTAAATTATAATGGATTCCAGATTATGGCTAGGCCAAGCCAACCATCATCAGAGTGCCCACAATGCTTTTCATTATTACTGCATGACTTATATTGTAACATTTCTGTGATACTATGTAGCATATAGTCTACAAAGGAGAGTGAAAAGCAAGATAGATACCACCTTGCAGGGATTCTCCCATTCACACAATTGTTTAAATAAAGTCAAACACACACTCCAAACACAGTGTAACACGATTAATACGGTCAATGCGGTGCCCACCTGGGCTCGGGGGGCACCACCGGTCGCTGTCCCGTCGAGAACCCGCCAGGCGCCAGCCCCCCTCATCATCCTCACCGTTCTGATCATCTCGAGAAGTACGCCAGTTCTCACTCTCTGAGCGTGTAAAGTCGTGCTTCCTCGGCAGGCCTGTTCCACCATCCTCATAGTTGGCTCGGACTACAGGAGTTGGTGGTGAAAAGTCAGGGTTAGATCATTATCACGAGACTGGCAGTCCCCATGTAAGTCATGTTTCAAACTTGCTTAACAAGTCAGTCAATCATTCAAGTCAATGGGCACCTATGCTTAAGAATGTTCTCCTTGTCTGCAAATAATGAAACCAGTACAAAAGCATACTTACTGTGATTCATCTGAAAATGGCCCGGAGCAGCATCTGGCAGGTTGACAGAGAGAAACGAGAAAGGAGGTAAGTCAGGGCATCTGCCAATGACTACATAACGTATTGATTATTTGAGCAGCAAATTTCAACACTAACCTGGGTCTTTTCGACCCGGTTTTTCAAACCTTCTATCTCCCCTGGCAAGTGAGAGAAAGAACACAAATGTAAACATGGGACAAATCATACAGTGAAGTTAATACAAACATGTTATGCGTGTAATAATACAATAATGGAAGTCAAGCAAGGAGACTAACATTGAACATCTATATCTGGACTATCCAATCCCGCTCATTAAATTTTAAAATGTCCCGAAACATTACTGCCACCCCAGAAATAAGTGTTTCAGTACCGTTCCTCCCAGCTTTGGGAGCGGTGCATCTCCCTCCCTCCGCGGCCAAAGCCTCCTTCCACATCATCAAAACTTCTTTGGTAAAACCCTCCATCGCCTCTTCCCCGACCTGAAAACAATCATGAGTTAACATGAACCAATGAGAACTAGTTGATGATGATTAAGTGGAACTGTGAAGAAATCGCTCACTTTTGGGATGTTAAAACTTTGGTAAAAAATAATGACATGGATGTTGTATTTACCATACATTTTAAAAACATATTGTATTTTGTACAATTGTTATGCTTACACAGATTAAAAATAATATATATTCGCTACGAATCTTTCACATAAAGATCTTTTTTAATATTATGGAGAGAATACGTGATAATGGTCGCGAATAATATAATATACTTTAAACTGAGTGGACCATTTGTGGAATTAATATTTCCTAGCACAATGTCAGGTCTGGCAGCCTTTTGTTTCCATGTTTGTGAACAGACATAACAGCAGCTTTGCTTTGTCTTCCTACAGGCCTTGAATGTCATGATATTTAAGAGGGCTTGCTAATTTCAAGGACCACAAATGGCACCTCAACTTAGCCTGGGCGCAGCATGCACGAGGCACATCAAGATGAGGTCAACCAGCTGGAGAAGACTCTGCTGAGTAAGCACAGCACCTACAGACAGCTAATACTACATCCCTCATCTCAAGCTGTGCAGAAATTGGTGGAATTCTTTAAAAGGCATCTTAACTACCTGCAGCAGTTGTGACTGAACTGCAGGCAGAATATCTAAATAGCTGAAAGTATGTCATGACAAAAAAATCCACCATACTGCTTCCCTAGTGGAAATTTTACCTGCGGTGATTTATCGTCGAAATGAAAAGGGCTTATATGATGCATCCATGTATAATCCCAGTAAGGCTCTTACCTCTACCCCTTGAGGTACTTCGGCCTCTTGGTGCCCCAGCTATAGGACCGCCTCCTCGCCCTGTCAGCCGAAGTACAGCTGCACTGTTTACAGACATGGAAAAATTTCTCTGCAAAGAAAGACAGGGGGAGGGGAACCAGGGGGAACAAACAGCCAGCTCTCAGCTCTCTTCGTGCACCTGCTCTGCATTTGATAATTAACAACAGATAAAGTATATTCCAAGATAAACCAGGGTTTGACCATAAGGCCTGCCCGATGGCACAAGGCCATCCTGACTGGCCTCTACTTGTTCCTGATTTTAACATTTCTCTCTTTGTGATAATAAGCATGTTATCAACTGGAAAACAAAATCTGATGGTAAACGCTTTCTGTTTCAGACACTTCCTCAAATTGCAGCTTATGATGAAATACCTGTGCCTGCAGTGGTATGACACGTATTCCTACCTGTTCTTCCTCTGTGAAAGACACAAGTGCCAGTGGTGGCAAGGGCTCCTCTTGCAAGATGGGCAGAAACTCCTTATCATTTAGGTCTATAGGGATCTAGCCGCAAGAAGAAACAATCACTCACTGAACAGATGCTTTGAAAGAATGTGCTATAATCCACCATATGACAATGATATAAAGAAGCTGGTCTTAACATCTGTGTGGATTGCATGCCTGAATAAACTACTAAAATGCAGATGCTCTACCCACCTTGTTATCCTTTACATAAAGTGCTAGCATTTCTTCTCTCCCGTAGCGATAGTCTGCAAGTTTATACTTTGGCAATGCAGGTGAGAGGGGTGGGGAGGCAACAATGCTGCTGCTTCCACCGCCACTACTGCCACCACCTCCAGACAGGGCGCGGAGCCTGCCGAGAAGAAAAGGTACCCAATGTGGAAGGGACAGAGGAAGGGGAGACAACAGTAAAGCTGAGGAGGCAATCTGCATGTCTCAACAAGCTGAATTAGTTTCCATTTGAAAACCAGTTTGACAACCCCTATCAGTGTTCACCAATTTGAGGCAGAAAAAAAAATCATTACATGCTGACAAATCATAAATCCATGCCAGGTCATTTACCATTCTGGTCCAAAGTTAAGCGTCTGGGTTTCGGCCATTCTTCCTTGAAGTTCTACAAATATAACAAGGGAAAATGCATCAGTGTGGCTCAGTGTGTACTGGTGTGATTACAGTGTCCTGGTACTTCTGCTGGACAAAACACTTTAATTCTAGAAACGCCAATACATGCATTCATCATTGTGTATTTTTTTTTCCAAAATGCACAAAAAGCATGGTATTTACATTCATCTGTTTCTTATTTTGTGTTTCCAAACATCTATGAACGGTAGACGGTCTATGGTTTTGTTTTTGTTCATTTCCTTATGATGCAACACTTCACCATGTGAATTAGTGAATTATATCACCTCAGAAACACTTTGAAATATCAGAAAACTGGTTTTGATTGTTGTATTTGGTGCATTTGCTACATCTTTAAATTAACAGGACTATGCCATTAAAGGTTTGATTACTTTTCATGTGCATCTGGGATCAATTCAGTGAACACATTTTTTTTTTTTTTTTTTTTAAATCGTGGCAACACAAATGCAGTGAAATACTTAAGTTGTTGACCAAAGTGAAAGCTTACAACAACAACAAAAAAATCCAGTTGTACATATATACTTTGAGGTTAATATTTCATAGATGCTGCAACTGTTGGTATTCCAACTCAGTCTATAGAATTGCCCTTCCTTCCTTCCCTCACACAACCAGTGTACAATTTCAATCTGCTAAGGCTATTTTAGGAAGACTCCCAGCTTGGGAGGAGGGCTCTCTCAGACACCTGTAATTGACAAAAGGGAACCCCTTCACACCAGTTTATAAAATGACCACAAAGAGAAACGACGGTGTCACAGCAGCCACGTTAACGGTTTGTTTATGTGGGTGTCTCTACTGCAAAGAGTTTTTTCCTGACACACAAGGCGTGAAAGCAAAGTTTAACAACAAAAAGGCTTCCTCAAATGTCAGACACAAAAACGGCGACAGGGACATTCCTAGAGAGACCGACTGTACGCACTGACCGAGAACTCAGAATAAGCCACGTGTAGCAAAGTAATAAATACCGCATCTCACCCAACGTTAACAACTTTTAAAAGACATATCAATCAAACTAAGCAGCAGCTATTTGATCGCGCTGATTTTACCAGATTAACACTATGAAGACAAACTGTTATACAAGACTAATCTAATGTTATCGTTCAAACTGACTAGCATGTCAACTATGCCCATCTGTTCGCCCATCGCAACGTTTATCAGTCACAAATAAGTGCATTTCTGATATACGTTTAGGGATTTGGAAACATTTAAGGTACAGCCAGGGAAAATGACCGGTGTCTAACTTAATAAAAAAAGTAAATTGCATTAGGTTAGTTGCTTGGCTAACTAGCATAAAGTTAGGGCTAGCTGGCTACTAGCTACGTGAAACGCTCCCATAGGCATTCAGAGTACGTAAGCAACTCGCTAATACGTTAGCAATACGGACACATAACTTATTAATGTCATAAATCATCTAAGACCTACTTCGTCACCAACCTGTAAAATACTGTTCATGACGTGACGGACAACAGTATGGTTATATAGTAATCATCCTCAGTAGCCAACACTGCCTAGCATACACGGCAAATCAACTTAATACCAAACTAACTTGGCTTATTATTTAACGTTAACGCTCAATTAGGCTGTGTTACGCTAAAACGCCGACTGTTTTAAGGTTGACTGTACAGTTTTAATTACCTGCCACTTTTCTGCATGCTTTGGGAGTGACAACAAGGCATTTTGCTAACCAGCAGGACGCTAGCCGACACGCTAGCTTTGCTAAACGCAGCTGCCAACTAGCAAGAGAGTGAGGCAACGCGAAATCACCCTAACATGGTTGGTATGTGCTTATCACAAGCCAAAGTGGCTAATGTGCTCTGCGTAAAATCAGTTGACGAAAGGAAAATAATCGTGTCGTGTTGTCATCTATGGCAGACAAGCAAACTGTTGTGACACAAGTTAATCCTTTGCCTCAACACTTGTAGCTAACTTCACTTGCTAAGGGGGCTAGCTAAGCTACATGCGGCCTTCGAGCAGCCTGCGGGGCTCAACGCATTTCCTCATCGCAGCGTCCCGGAGCTCGCAGCGCTCCGACACGGACACACAAACACTACAGGTCGGGGCTGCAAGGCCAAATAAACATGGTGGCTTCACAACTCACAGCGCGTCAGAACATCACTCCAGACTCCGGTACTTTAACTAGATGTATAAATTTAATTACCCTAGAGCATCGCTAGTGCATTCAACTTTCACTGTCTTACCTCTGCTTTTTTTCTGACAGCACGGGGTTTGTATTCGAGTTGTGTGGCTCTCTCTCTCTCTCTCTCTTCGTTTTCCACAAGATGGCTGAATATGGGTCACATGACATTAGATAAAACCCGTATGGCCATAGACAGATTTGCTGACTGGTACGTATTCATCAACAGTGAAGGTGGGGGACCGTGATATTTAAATGAAATTGCTGTTATCAATACATTAATCTCCATGTCAAATCATAACGCGCCGGTGTATGCTATAAACTCATGTGCAACAAATATGTCATGACATAACCTTTGTAGAAAGTGGCTTACATTGATTTTATACACCAACAGCAGTCATAGCCTACAGGGTCAAAGGCATCAGACTCTTTTTATGGTTTGATTAATATGATATATTACACATCATGCAATCTTGCAAATCAAACGGAGAAGCACATCTGACTTGATAAGGATTAGAGGGTGTGTTCGGTTTTGAAATCTCAATACACACAAAACACACAACACAGATGATGTTTTAAATCTAAAATTATATAAAAGTTTAAGATTTAATCGTTGAAATACGTGTTAATATTTTAAACACCCTATATCATGTTTATAAATAGCACTCAGTTATAGTGCCACCTACTGGTGACGCAGCCGCATACAGACTGAGGTTGACGATGTGGGGGACAAACAAGCGCTGGTGTTTGCATAATTTCGCTTGTTAGCACCAAACAACCACTGCAAAACACCACAGAGGTTTTCAGGTAAGTTTATGCTGTTACAGAATCAGACAAGTTAGTTTAAACAGAAAGTAATAACACAGTAAAATATTTTTTTGGCTGGGTGCTAGCGTCTCAAAGCAGTTGGGCCTACTTTTAGTTAGCTAAGATTAGCATCCTAAATTAATGTTATCTATTTTTTTTTAGTGTCACTGTCACACACATTCACATTAGATTATGTTTAAGACAACTTGCAAATGTCATAAATCAATGTTTGGCGAGTGTGAGAGTCAAACAGATTATGTAGTTGTGTGCAGGTAGTTTGGACAAAGGCAGTTTGAAAGGGATGGATCAGAGCAGAAACTATAGCAACAGTCAGTTCAATATATCCAGTAGGGAAATGTTTTATTTTACTGTTATTTCATTTACTTAATTTAGCTCAATTGAAAAATGACTAAATGTGTTCATAGAGCTCACTGTTACCTGTCCACCTTTATCACACACAGCTGGGCCGTATAACACTGGTTAAATAATGTCTATATTAGGGCTACACATGTGGACAAAATTCGTACCTCTATATTTATGCCAAATATCTCAATAGTGATGCAATAAATGATATGACTGTAGGTTCCCCCTTTGAAGTTGTAAGTGTAGCAACAGTGAAAATTAAGGACTCCTCAGTCAAGGTCATCGTCAAGGTCAGTAAAATAGTACCAGATAGACACAGAAAATGCAGTTAGTTCACAAAGTATTTTATTGATCAGAACAGACCAATCAGGCTGCATTAAAAAAAGAATAAAATCAAACATTTTGCTGCAACCTCAGTTTCAATGCAGTGCTTCAGCAGTATTTTAGGTGCAATAACAGTGAAAATCATAAAAATACTAACTCTGTAGAAAATGCAGTTACTTTACAAAATATTTTTTTGATCAGGGCAGGCCTATCACAGTCTTTTGCTAAGCTTTTGCTTTTGCTCAGCTTTAATGATCCTTAGCATAGATTATATGTATGTATGTATGTATGTATGTGTGTGTGTGTGTGTGTGTGTGTGTGTGTGTGTGTGTGTGTGTATATATACATATATGTGTATATGTGTGTGTGCGTGATAATTATTTGATATTTTATATACACACAAAATATACACACACACATGTATGTAGATAGATATAGATATATATGTAA
>OMLB01043791.1:0-11823 GCA_900302555.1 Myripristis jacobus | reverse complement strand
ACAGGATTAGGATAGGTTTCCAATCCCGATGAGAGGTGAACCAGCTTTGTGATACAGAAAATCCGGAGTTGAACCTGAAGTTATCTCGCTAACACCTTAATCCCGCTTCATGATACAGGCCTCAGTTCTCTCTCTCCTCACTGCCAGGATGGTTTGGTTTGGTTTGGTGTTGGGTTATTTTCTGTTAGATTTATCTGGAATACTGTGCATGTTCATACATGTATCCACCACTTTCACTACTTAAACCACTGATACTCATTCACATTGTATTTTTGTAATTGGTTAACTCTGGTCTATGAAATTTACTTTATTTAAAACCATAGATATCTGTGTGGTCTCCCCTGTTTTTGTCTGGACTCTGAGCCGGTTCATGACAACCGTCTTGTGGGACTCACTCACCCTGGCAGATCTCTCCATGGTGTAGGCCAAGCCAGAGTGGACGATATCTTTCTCAGAGGCACCCTGCATGAAAGGAAGACACATTTTGAAATCTTAGCATTACCAAAGTAGCCCTTCACTGTTCATAATGGTTTGCTCAATGTGTGTGGAAATCTGTTGGTCAGACCATTTCTGCCAAATATTTCTTGGTGTTTGTTTTAACCTGCTTGGAATACCAGATATGTGGGGTTTACTGCACGTTACTGCATGCAGGTTTCGGTAAGTGGAGCTGTCAATGACAGAGGTGTAGTCGTTTTAAGTTTATTTTGATTGGCTATTCTTCCTGGAACACCTTCTATAGTGTTTCCATGAGAGACCTTATTTGACACCCATGTAGCTGAAATCGAAACATTACACTTTATATGAACACACCATATGGCCTTCTGTACATCAGGGTTGTGTAGTGTGTGTGTGTGTGTGTGTGTGTCTCACTCACAGCGACTCTGGCCTGGAAGTCAGCAGTGGGGACAATCGGGATGGGTCCTCCCTGCTTGCCAAACTTCCTTTCCAAACTTTCCTGCACAGACACTGGAGAAGAAAACAGAGGTGGAGAGATAAATTAAAAAATGGAGGAAAATGCTGGTGTGTCTTTATAATTATTGTTTATTGTCAAAGGTGGTCTGTGAGCAGATCAAAATAAACAATGGTTTTCCTCCAATTCACATGAAGGCACACTATTGCCATTAGGTTTTAGTCAAGCCACTGAATTCTTTTCCATTTCCAAAAGCCGTTCCAAGAAGCCACAGGGCTGTTTGCTTGTTTGAACCAACACATCTCATCATAACAGATGCAGTGGGCGTTGTTATCACAGCACGCCACAAGTTTCATTTCTAGAGATTAGAAACCATATTGGCTCAGGAATTTGTACATAACTGGTAAAACAGGATTCTTCCTGCCTTTTGATTGGCTAAGTGTTTTTATATAAGGCAAACCAACTGCTTGGGGATTTCAACATCTTCTAGCAGAGAGCTTCCATCATTTGATGCCCATTCCCTCCAGATCTGCAGAGCGACATCACTGGGACTGCCTCATCTACCACAGATTCAGTGAGAATCCTTTTCTCGAATATTTGTCTCAAAGTTTGAATTATCCTACTACTCAGATCTAATTTTATGCTTCTGAAAGCTGAACTGAATAATGCTGAATCCTGCATTTAAAGAGTACCTTAGCACAGCAGATGTCTTCTTCACTTGAGGAGACAACTTGTAAATGTTCAGGAGAGCTTGTACTGTTAAGCTAGGTGTGAGAGATGGAGACTCTTCTTACTTACTCTAGACTTGTAAAGTCACATTCACTTGGGGGTAAAGGAAACCAATCTCTAAAATCCTATTCTGTCAGCTACTGTATATCAACAGATGTTTAAGTAAGATGGAGGCTACTGTTAACTAGGGATCTCGGATAAAAATGGAATCTGCTCCAGGACCGGGTTTGGTTCGGTCAAATCTTGAAAATGGAGGAACAGAGAGGATCTCTGAGCGTGCAAAATTTAGATCTAATAAGCGAAAAGCCAGAACCTCTTGATTCCACACCAAATCTTCCACAGCATCCATCATCTATTCTGACATAAAGTTTCTGTTTCTGCTGCTCATAACGCTCACGTCATTTTGTCACAGTAATAGAGGTGTTCATTCAGTTCTATGTTAGTTAGTGCTGCTGTTAGACTGGACTGCATTTTGTTCAAAGCTGATTTAGATTTCAAAGAAGCTGTCCTCTATTTATGAGTAAAAGGAGATCAGGACTACCAGGACTACAGTTGGGCTGTGTCCTTACTGTGTGACTGGCACATATCTTAGCCATAGTGAGGTGGGGACATTATGAAGACAAGAGCTATCAGGGAAGACGTTAGAAAGAATATAGTGAGAAACAAAGACCAGTTCCCATCTCATGCTGATGGGCCAGGGATAAGCCAAATATTACCCAAATTATATGACCTGGGACTTTATATTTTGACCCTGCAGGTGACAGCTGTTGGCCCGGCAGCGTGTGCACCTCTAGGCTGATTAAACCACATTGCAGTGTCACAAGGCCAAGACAAATACAAGGTAAAAACAAAAATCAAAGGAGAAAGAACTGAATGTTTTGCACCACCTAACAATTACATCATCATTTAAAAATGTTTCCTCTGTTGTTGTTTTTTATATATACAGATGGCTGCTCGTCATTTCAAATTCCCTGATGGCATAAAAGGAGATGAGAAAAAAGAGACCAATTACAAAGAAAGAGAAATAAAGAAAAACAGAGAGGTGCTGTTTTATCATACTGACTTTCAATCTGACCGTGTTAAAAACCTCATTTTCTCTACTGATCATCCAAAGGAATGGAGCGACGCAATAAAAACTGAATATCCTGGCACTACTCAAGCTTGGGTGTCTGAGCAACTTGACATCCAGCAAGGCATAGTATCTGTATATCGCACTGGAAGAATGGTGATGCGTGGCACAGAAGAAGAGATGAGGGCATTTGAGGAAAAATTTCCAGAGCTAAAACGTAGAGTGGGCAGACCGCCGACTGACCAGCCAGGGGAAGTGGAGGTGGAAGTGGAAGAGGAAGTGGAAGTGGAAGTAGAAGTGGAAGCGGAAGAGGAAGAGGAAGAGGAAGCTTTAGCAAAAACAGTGTCACAAATGAAAATATCCAAACCTAAAAAATAGGAAGAGAACAAACTCAAAATTGTCTTGAGGACAGAGAAAACTAGAACAGGTGGTGGAATGGAATAGAGTAGGAAGAAAGTTATACAAATCAAAACTATGATAAATCACACATTAACCATGTTTCAGTCATCTTAAATATATGATAAATCAGTAAAACAAAGTTCAGTCTGTTAACCTTCTCATTTTATCTATTAAAGATCTGTAACTACATATATTGTTTTAAAAGGTCTTTTCCAAATGTGTGGTTTCCTAGGGATTTCCTGAAAAATGTTCTCCTTTTTGTTGTAAAGGTGGTGGGTGTTTGTAGTTTCTGGTTTGTAATACAATCAATTTTGTCAACTTCTGTGAAATTTTTAACAATTTTGATTTCTGTTGTTAACCTAATTTGGGTCCAAAGTGTTATGATGTATGACGCCATTTGAATAAAAACTTCTTTAAATTCAAAACAGTTCATGTGTATTCTCTTATGTGCCTACCACTGGTGAGATTTCAAAGCGAGTGATATGACTATTTTTGAAAACCAAAAGCCCAAACAAAACTCCAGACTGTGTCATGTGACTCTGGCACTCACTGAGCAGGTGGTAGTTTGAGTCCCTCTCATATTTGAAGGTCAGTCTTCCGTAGCTGACGTGGTTGAGGTTCTTCAGCCACTCAAAGTAGGACACCGTCACACCGCCGGCGTTCAGGTACATGTCCTGCAGGTCGCAACAACACACACTTACTTACACTTACTTACTTGTTGTGTGTTCGTGTGTCTGTGCCTTTTGTTGCACAGTTTTGTGTGTTCTTATCTGTGTGAGCAGCTGGCCTAGCATCTGTCATTTTTTCTCTGCAAATTATGCTGTAAAAACATTTTTTTATGCATGCTTCAGGCAGAAAACTGTTGTAGGTCATTTACTGCTAAAATTCATCATGGTGAAAACATATCAGATTAAACGGCAGAAGAAGAATTGACAACATGCATTAAAGATGACATCTGACAACTTGCAACAACAGATCCATTTTGATTTTTTGCACTTAAAATATATTTTAAAAATGATATTAAAATGTTGGGGGAAAAAATCTGTTTGAGTTAATACCATATGAAATGTTTGCAGCTTCCACTACATTCATTTAAATATTGCACACTTGGAAATCCTTTGTGTGGATTAAAATTATAAACATACACCTCATTAACTTGCACAAAACTGATTAATTCTTCTTATTCTTCCTCTATAAGAATGTTTTCTTTGGATTATGGCACAAGGGACTGTACCATCACAATCTTTCCACTCAGTTTTTTTCTGTACTTTCATGTTCAAGAAGTCAATTTATTCACTTCATCCCAACTGAATGAAATGCAGCACTTTTTTGTTGTAGGCAACATCTCAAATGCCTGCTTAAAATCTGCTTTATATCTGGCTGGAAAGGTTTCTGTGTCTGTTATCGTTGGGGTGTGTGTATGTTTGTGTGTATGCTCATCGAATCTTTGCTTACGGGAATAACCATGACATTGTTGGCCAGGAAGATTTTGTCAGCGTCTGGGGTAGTGGGACCGTTGGCACCCTCGGCAATGATCTGCAACAGACAAACACAAACCCGGACTAGATTAACGGTGAGGATGCATCAGTGTAGCCCATTTTGAAACAAAGCAGGCGGTGCACTACACTAACTAACACAGAGAGAGGCATTGTGGGTGGAATCGCAGGAGAGTGCCTACCTTGGCCCTGATCCTGGGAGCATTGTGACGGGTGAGCTGCTTTTCTCCGGCAGCAGGGATCAGGATGTTGCAGTCGGCTTCCAAAATGTTTCCTTCATAAGGCTTGGCCCCTGGGAAGCCAACAATGGTGCCATGTTGCTACATGGGGCACACACACACACACACAAACACACACACAGCACACCAATCAGTCAAGAGACCAGAGGGAGTGTATACTGCAGGTAGAAGAGGAAAGCAAATATAAGAAATGGGAGTAAGAGGAAGAGATCTGTGCTGGTACCAGTTTGTAGTCCTCCAGCTGTTTGGGGTCGATGCCCTCTGGGTTGTAGATGGAGCCGTCGATCTCACCAACTCCCACACACTTGGCCCCGAACCTGTGCAGGTACCTCATGGAGTGGAGACCCACATTGCCAAAGCCCTGGAAAATCAAACCAAGACGATAAATGACGAGCAGACGTGGGCATCGTAAAAAGAGAAATGTGAGTTTGCGCAGTGCCGTGACAATCTGCTCAATAGATTTTGACATATCAAATGACACTTTGGCTGGTAGACAGGAGGGCCTTCGGGTCACCACAATCAAGAGTAATTTATCTTTGGGGAGTATGAATGCACTGACCAAAATCATGGCAATGCACCAATTACAGTTTGTGATATCTTATGTTCAAATATCTTGTGTAAAAAGTCAGGCAGTCACCAAAATGGACGAGGTTCATTCTCTGGATGGAGCATAAATTTGTTCACCAATTTTCATAACAATCTGCCCTTTAAATTTCAAACATGTGGCATTTGAAGAAACAAAAGTGGTCATCTAAAGTATGTGTGCAGTTTCTTAAATGGGCTGAAATATTCAAACGCACTGGTATGGGGCTCGAAAGCATAAATAGTGTAACTGATAAAGCTGTTTTTGTTTTTTTTTTATTTCAAATGATAAATGATGTAAAACTCACCCTTAGTGTGTGAATTCAATGAGACAACATACTCTGGTGCCATCAAGTGGCCATAAGAGGTTACTACATGTGTGGCAGAGGAGCCACCGCTGGTAAAAAAAACAAAAAAACAAAAAACATTCTCTAATAAAGTATTTCACCTCTGACCACTGCCATGTGTTTGATTAAAGACTTATGAGTGAATGTGGGTGAGAAAGAGTGGGACACGAGCACAGATGGGTGGGATGGGAGCTGGCAGGGGCACATCCTTCTGTTGCTTGGTTACAATCCAAAGCATGTTACTATTGAAGAGTATCACTGCTCTGGCTTGTTGGTTAATTTGTTTGGGACTGAAACAGACGGAAGTGAGGATAGCAGTGATGAATGTTTTGACAGTACCCTTCACCAGTAAGAAGAAATGTGTGTATGCTTGACAGTAGGGGCCTAAACCAAGCCTGTGTTGATCCCCACACCACACTAGAGATCTGCTCTCTGCTTGATCTCTTCACTCAACCTCTAAGAAAATGTAATCATCCCTGAACGTAATCCTCAAAAACTAACACACACAAACACAGGGATTAGTTCTTTGAAGACCCACGTCGTGTTTCCGCCGCTGTCACGCCTGACCGTTTCCTTTCGTCATCACTGACCCCTCACCCCAATCCTCCTCTCATCCCCCATCATCCCTCCCATCCACATACATCATCACAATCTCTCACTGTTTCTGTATTGTTTGTAACAGAAGTCACGCAACCTGCAAAAGGGTTGTGTCTACACGGAGAGGAAACACTGGATGTCACGTGCAACAGCCATCGTGAAGTAGGAGAGGAAACAATCAAGGCACATTTTCTGCATCTGTGTTTATGCTGCAGCGCACTCGTCCCGACAGCGGCGATGGCGAAGTTGTTCTTGTTGAACGAGATGCAGATAAACATACAGACTCACTACACAGTCATACAAAGCTGTCGGAAAATAGCTGAAATTATCAAAAGCTTTCCAAGAAAGAGGCCAAGTCCAAAATCTGGGGGAAAGGACGTGCGTGTGTGTGTGTGTGTGTGTGTGTGTGTCCAGGAAACATGAGGCACTCCCATGTTTCAAAAAGAACTGAGACAAATAAAAAGAACTGCGCTTAGACCTCTGATCAACGCCACCCCCCTCACACAGCTAACACACACACACACATATGGTCTATCTCTGCAGATTAGGTCTGAAACTGGCAAACATTATCCTCTGAATGACAATTTGTGTTAACAGGGTTCATAATAATTCAATTTGATTTTTCACTTTGAGCTAAAAGATCTCCACATTGTATTGTCCCTCATACTGAATTATCTGTCGCCTCTTTTTATAACCTCTTTGTTTAGCATTTTGTCTTTTCTGTCTTGAAAAGTGCTGTAAAGTATATATAAGAATATGATATAAACTTATTTGGCAATTAACTCACTATGACTAACTTCAGTGTTTAACTGATGTTGTTTCTGTTTAAATGTTCCTCTAACTTTGGTCAGAGCCACTGAGATCTTTTGTTTGTTAATTAAGAATAGTTAAATGAGGAAATGCATGGATACCTGGACAATGAAGGTTTTGTCCTGGAAGCCGGGGGTCAGGCCCAGCATGCTCATGTAGGACGCCTCGTGGATGAAGTTCTCGATGCCATGGAAGACTCCGCGACCGGTGGCTGAGATGCGCCCGTGGATACCGCCTTGGCTGATGGGCTTCCCCGTCACACACGCGTGGGCGTTGATGTCCTGCACACACAGCCAAGATCACACAGCTGCAGTCAGAAGAGGCTGCGCAGTGCGGCGGGAAGAGGCAGATTTTTTTTTTTTTCAGCTATCACAGCAGCAAAGAGCCCTGTAGACAACCTGAATGAATTACAGCACCCGCTACCCAGAATGCGCTTCATTCGGGTACCCAGGGCAGGAATGTGTCACCCACTCCAGAGTCCTGCCAAGGGTATCTGGGACAGAGGATGCATGGCAGGATAGAGTGAAAGAGGGTGAGAGAGAAGGTGAAGAGAGAGGAAGGCGAAACTGAACTGCACAGAGTGTGAAATTAACACCTAAGTGCCAAATGCCAGAGAAATTGTCTTTAGCAGATGCATCAGTAAGAGTAAACAGCCGCATCGGTGGCTACGTTTTTGAGATGATAGTTTCATCTCAACGGTGTTCCTCAGATTTATTGTTTTTAACCTTTGCTTGTTCTCAAGCTTGGTCTCTGTTGGACTATGAGCCAATTAAATCACAGCAAAACAATGACTGCATCAAACAGGCTCCTGATTGGCTGTGTTTTATGTTTGCTCTACACAAAGCAATAGCATCTGAACTTCATAGCCATAGTGAAAACTTTGTGACAACATAGCAACTTATAAATCAAAATCTCAAACCTGCTTGTCTCTTTTTACATCTCATTCTATACACCATAAGTGTCCGAAAATGAAATATTAAATGCAAATTCTTAATTTTGGCTGGTAAATTCATTCTTGGCATTCTCATGTTTTAATCTTTAAGTTATGTTTGAAAATTTCAGGCTGTGTGCATCTGTGTGTGTGTCATTGTGATCAGTGACTGCAGAACTAACATGTGGCCCGGTTTCCCATCACCTGACCACAGACAGCGAGGAGTATGATGCCTTTACAACACAGTAAGCTATTCACATGCACATGCACGTGCACACAGACACGCACAAGTCAGTATGTTCCCAGTTTTGGTTAAATAAGCCCTTTTCGACAGGTTTTGATAGGAGAATGATTAACGGAGAGTGTCCTAACACAAACACACTCAGGCCTCAGACCGGATAAATCTGCTCTGATGACTCAGGGAGGAAAAATGCCTCCTCTCTGAGTCATCAGGATCTGGAGGGAAAGGAATACGACTGAGAGCCAGGCAGAGGTGAACATCATCTTTTGTCTCTATGTTGGCTTATTTACATGTCCAGTTAAAAAAATATTCCAGACAGGATGGGTGTGTGCGTCTGAGGACTCACAGTGTGTGCAATGGTGTTGGCGTACGTGTCGGCAATCCAGGACATTTCCCTCTCTCCTGTGCTCATGTCTGGGGCTGGGACATCGATGCCAGGCCCTGGTAACAGAAAAAAGGGAGCAGACAAGATGGAGGAAGGTTTATTAGAGGCTACAATTCACAGCACAGCACAGCGAGTGTGCATGCATACTTTACATTGCAGACAAAATCATGCAAATTAACACTTTGTAATTTCTTTAATAAATTATTGCGGACAGGCTGGAGACCAGAGAGGGGGGTCTGGGTGAATGTTAGCAGAACTGACTTTGATGACTGACTTTGGTGTCCTTGTGTCATAAATACATGTGCCTTGACCCCGTGTCTTGGGACAGAGCCCAAAACCAGAAGCAAACAGGGAGAGAGGTGGGGGATGGGAGGACTGAGACAGACAGAAGGGAGGAGAGGGGGAAATGGATGACTGAATTTTTGAACAGAGGCTGTCTGACCATATTAATGTTCGACCGCAAAACACACACACACGCAGAGCGAGGCAGTGAAGTGTGCAAGAGGCTGCTGCTGTGCCTGCAGGTATGCAAAAGTCTCATGTCTTTCCCTCTTGTGTTTGAATTGAACAAATTAAAGTTTGCAATGACCTATTTGGGGGTTGTAATGGAGAAGTAACATATAAAGCCGTGTTACAATTTACTGCTCCCTGCACAGAATAACATTCCCTCTGAAACTGATGAGTGAATATATTATCTTTTCAAACACCTTTACATCAAACTCACCGATGAAGCCCTTCTTGGCCAGCTCGATTGTGAATCTCCTGGTGATCTTCTCCAGCTCATTATCCTAGCAGACAAAAAAAAAGCAGAGATTTAAAAAAAAAAAAATAATAATAATTATCAATATTGTCACCCTGGTAACACCCCAGGCATGACAGATGAAAGGCATGGCATGTGGGAAAGGAGAGGCTAGATGAAAGAGAGGTACATCACCACAAAGTCACCACCAAAGCTAAGAGTTTCTACCTCATGTACAGCGACACATGCCTTTAATCGTTCAGAAAATATGACTGAATTTAGTTTTTTAATAAATCTCAGGCTACATTATTCAAGGATGCTGACAAAACTGCAAGGTTTATGATAGATATTGCTTTCTTGCCAGACATCTCTGGGAACAGAGGCAATGACCATCAACTCACTGTCATCTATTAGTAGAAAAATCAGTCAAATGAAACTAAAACTCACATTCTGTGAGCCCATAAAGGCTGGTCACTGTTTGTCACTGATGCCTGAGGGGAATACTGCCTGTTAGCGCCTACACAGCAATAAACCAACACACAACCTGCAATAGCTCAAGGTAGGATACTAGCTAAACCATATTATAGTCATGGTATACGGTCACTGCGCACAAGCAAGGTCACACACCAAACAATAAAAGCTAAAAAATAAAAAGGCCATAGCTTACCTCTCGTCTTTCCAATTGGCTAGCTACAGCCAAGAGCACAACTCAGACTTATGTAATAAATATTTCTTCACATATGTGCATTTCAACAATGGGGAGAGGGGGGTCAAGCCAAGGGACATCCAGTATTCCTGGCCAGTCCAGCAATAAATGGCCCTTCAAAAACATCTAAAATGCTCACTCAGTCCATTAAATCGAGTGCAGCTGTCATCTACGTGCACAATAATTCCTCTTTCTCTGAAATAAAGTCGTTCTAGAGAAATAAAGGTGTAATTATCTGCTTCAACTGCCAAATACAAAGAGGCCTCTCTCTCTCTTTTACTACTCTCTCTTCCTCCTCTTGCTCTGGCTCTCCCTTTTAAAGCCTCGCAAGGAGGGGAAAAAAGAAGATAAAATAAAAGGAATGCAATTCTGCAGCCTTGTTCTTCACCTTCAAGCAAGATGGATGTCAACTACTGTGTGTATGCGAGTGTGTGAGAAAGAAGGTGATCCTTCATATGATGTTAAGGAAGAATGTAGAGTACAGCATCCTGTGAACGAGGGTAGTATTTCCTCCCCTGATTCCTAGCACAAGCTATATTATGAGTTCATCTTAAACCCAGGCCTTGCTGCTTTTCCATCATGTCCAATCCAGGGAAGCAGCAGCATGCACACACAGTGTTACTGCACACAGTTAGGCATATGTGTGTGTATCTAAGCATGTTCCTACGTGTTGGTGGGGGAAGAGGGTTGACATTGTAAGACTTACAGAGTAATTCCTGGGGTTGATCTTGACTCCAGCTTTGGCACCCCCAAATGGCACATCTGGAGAGGAAGAATACGTCTTAAAAACCATGGGATTAGGATTACACACGAAGAGATGCAAGCTTTAAACACATACAACATTGACAAACAGCTGCGGATTCACCAGTGGCTGTAATCAGGAGTGCGGCCAGGGATACCAGGCTGAAGAAGAGTATTCTCTTTCATAAAGTGGACAAAAAAAGAATTTAAAAAAGTACTTGAAAAATCTGTGTGCGCTGTCACTGCTTTAAAAGTGCAAATATTTGTAGAGCACAATGACGAAATTACTGTTTTTAGAATTTACGTATACAAAAATATTCTCAAAAACATATTTGAGAACACACTAAAAGAATACAGTCCCTGACAAAAGTCTTGTCACTTATCCATTTTGTAGAAACAACAGCTTATAACCTGACTTTGAATTAATCCATTGGTTTTAGAAATGGCTCATATGAAAGCTAAAACCCTCCCAAATTATGTTTAATATACCAAAATACATTTGCTTCACTGAAGAAAGATTGATCATTTAATGAACACAGAAAGGTCAGATTTTGGCAAGACAAAAGTTTTGTCGTCTAGTAGAGTAATGTGAAAATTGAACAAATAATTTACTTCAAATACAAAAATATGCTGTATAACATAAATGAATTAAGTAGTGGTGCTGTGAGATCCATATTTAATATCTTGTATGACTTCCATGAGCTTGAAGGACTGCATCCATGCGGTTCGACAGTGATTCATACAATTTATTGATGAAGTCATCAGGAATAGCAAAGAAAGCAGCCTTACATGCCTCCCAGAGTTCATCAAGATTCTTTGGTTTCGTCTTCCATGCTTCCTCTTTCATTCTACCCCAGACATGCTCAATGATGTTCATGTCTGGTGACTGAGCTGGCCAGTCC
>OMLB01043788.1:19745-51514 GCA_900302555.1 Myripristis jacobus | reverse complement strand
AACTTGATACATTTCAGGGCCGTGAACCTTCATTTCCCCAGAGGAAATCTGCAGTTATGCAACCTGGGGAATTCTGTGTTTGCAGCCTTAGCACGGAACCCCCAGAACACCACATCATTGCAAAACAGGGACGGGAAGCCCAGACCTCCAACAACTCAATGCAATTTCACACATTCCCTGACAGAAAATTAAAACCACGCAAAGAGAAAATCAGTTTTGAGTGCAAAAGAAAATAAATAGCATGCGAACCCACAGCTGACAGTTGTGAAAGCCAGCAAACACGTCCCCAACTATATTTAATCACATGTAACTTTTTGGGGGGTGATGGAATTTCTGTAAAATAAAAAGAACAAAAGCAGCATAATAAACATCTCAAAAAACACAGACTTGAAAGATGACTTAACAGTTCTATGACCACTATGCACACACCGTCAAATTGAAGCCAAGGCAGATGATGCTGTTGGCTCATTACAATCACTTCAGCTAAACTCTAAAACCACAACAGGCTCCAAACAACATAGCTGCCCATCTCACATATCCAGTTATGACATGCCGGTGGTTGTGAATGGAAATCAGTGATCCAATACCATTGGACACCATTTTTGGAGGAAACATTATCAATCCTTGGAGTAAACTCACACTCCGAATGGAGAAAATGTGTCTGTCTGGTGGGTCCTGTGGGATGATTTGTTGATCATCACCGTGGAAAAGAATTGGAGCCAGGTGGCCTAAGGATGGTGCCAGGGGTGCAGCCAGAGATTTTGGGTCTCACGAAGTTATAGCACTTTGAGCCCCAGCACCCCCAACCCTGAATAGCTATTATCATGCATCCAGACCCCAATCAACCTATTGACAGTATCAAGCTTTTAATGATCTATCTATCTATCTATCTATCTATCTGTGTATCGTTAGGGGTGTAATGGTTCACAAAATTCACGGTTTGGATAGATACGACATAGAGGTGTCACAATTTGTTACATTTTTGATACAGCAAAAAAGTATAAATGCCAGAGAAATTTCATAGATTTAAAAAAAAATTCAATTAATGAAAACATTATTAAATATTATCTTTCTTTAGTTTGCAAAATGATAGAGCTATATTTACTCCATTTTCTGGGGTATCTTCTTAGCAAAAACAACATATTATAAAGTTTGATTTATTTGATGATGATGATGATGATGATGATGATGACAGTGACTTCCCATTCAGTGGTAAGGTAATGTGCTGTTACAGTTAGCTGGCTGTGTGGAGCCCTTGACATCCAGCCGTCTGCAGGCAGACCGACAGCGGCTGCTTTAGACAATTCATTCTCTATCTGGACTCCTGTTTTTTTTTGTTTTTTTTCTTGTCCAAAGCAGGAATTACGGTCTGTCTGAAATGGGCTGGTGAAGGATCAGTGTACTGGGGCTCACTGACACTCAGCATGTTGTGAAAGCCTGCGTTCTCCACAATAGAGTTGGCTCTCATATCCGTGGCTATAAATACAGTGGCAGCGGTGATTTCTTTTGCCCTGTTTGAATCAGTTGGGAACGCCTGTGCAGTGATAGCGGGTAGCGCGAGTGTTGATATGTATGTAATACGCACTAAACCAAAAGCCTTGTTACACCCCACTATCTATCTATCTATCTATCCATCAATTCATTCACTCATTCACAAAAAAAGAAAACATGACAATATTTGGAAAATATTCCATTTGGATATTCCCAACAAGGCCCTTTTCTGAATGTAGCATTTTCTGAGACAGGTGCGATATACCGATATAATTCGGGTTTTAGGAGTATTCTTTGGATATGTACACAGTGCATTCAGAATACGCGTTGGGGTTTGCCTGTTTACGGTCAGCTCTGTGCTTTGTAAACAAACCAGCAGGCCAGTGGTTTGCAAGGCTGGGTCAGAGATGCATTCACACAAGAAAAGCCCATATTTCTGGTCAGAAGCAGAAACACACTTGGTGGTTGGAGGTGGCTGAACAAATGAAAGAGTGAGGCTGTGTTCGCACAGTTGAACAAGTCCACCACTGGCAGAAAACTTTGGAAAAATCCTATCCAACACGTCCGCTGTTTGAAAAAGGGGGGAAATTCCTCGGTAGCGTGTCACCACAGGACGTACGTCAGTACATTAATCAGGGTATGCACGGCTGCATGTAAACTGTGATATTAGGGGAATATTCATTTTCATTAGCTATAAACAGCATAGTAGAAATATGGGCTTTTCCAGAATAAGGGGAAAAACTGGAATATTTGTAAATGTAAGTTAGTCATTGTGCTCTGCTCACCTTCTTAAGGGAGTTCGCCTGTTCCCTGCATTCAGTGGGACACACAGCTGCAGAGGATGCTGCATTTGTTGGATCTAGCATCAGGACAACTGACTTAGTATGAATAGTTTGCTGAAAGTTCGCCTGACTATGGCCTGCCAATTACATTTCAGTAACCAAAACGTAAACACTCTCAGACTGTTCTATGTGAAGGAAACGTTAAGCCAGTATGGAAATAACATTAGCAGCTAAATGTTAACAGGTTTACTACTCCCCAGGGACTAATAACCCACATTTCTTTTGGAAAAACTGGGTGACATACTGCCATCCTTTGCCAGTCTTTTGTTTTGTTTTTTGATATCCCGATTTTGTTTTCAGTTGCTGGACTATGATCGCCTTCATGTGACATGGGGTAGGGGGTATAGCCAAAAACAAGAAAAAAAAAAAGACAGAAAGTAGTGTTTTTTCTTACTACATTGTAAATAAAATATCCCATTAATACCTTACATTAATACATTGATTTGTTCATGGTCATTAATGGCTAAATAAAAAGGCATTAACCTAATGTTCTAATATTGTTTGAGGACCCCGTCAGTTGTGGGCCCTCAGAATCATCCCAAGTGTCCCACCACATACAGTCCACCTGGTGGAGTGATGGTACTAAATCTGACAGGAAACTGGCAAAAAAAAATCTCTCTGAAATTCATTCTGTGCTAAACACCTTATTCTGGCACACTCCACATCACCTGCAAATGGATTTGAAATTTCAAAACTGGATTACTGAGTATGAAAATCAGCAGGTTGGCTCAGTTCTGCTTTGAATGTCTTCAACATGTCCCACTCCAGCACTGACTGATAGGTGGTACAGTGAGGAAATTTCACCAGTTACATTTGGCTCTCCTCTAAATGCTTACTTTAACTTTTGTTTTGTGGGCAGGCAGATTCTCAGTCATCTGTTCATGCCTCCGTTCTCACACAGTTTTACATTCACAACATGGAGATGCTCCATTATATCACACAAGGAAGTCAAGCCAAACACATTTCATCTTCAGACTTGGTAATGGTTTCCTCCTTGCTGATCCTGAACTTCTCCACCTCGAAGAAGTGGCAATTTTACATGGTTTGCCCACAGTGAAGGGTTACATCCTCAAAATCAGACAAGCACTTGGTCTCCAACCTGAGAGGAAGTGTCTTTCTTCATATCAGTCTTCCTTGACAACAAGCATTTAGTATTAAATGCAGCCAACCACTGTTCAACCCTGCACACTAACTCACACATACAAACATATGCACACATGGATACACATATACACGTATACATGCAGACACTCCCTTATCCGATATGTAGTGAATATGTCTTACCATTATCAGAGTCCTTCGCAGCATCTTTTCACTCTTCCTTCTGCTCTAACCTGCCAACTCAAGTTCCAACTCTGCCAAGAAAACAGTATGTGCTTCATACCTGAAAAGCAAAACATGTAATTGCTCAAAACCTCATTCTTAACACATTCCAAACATGGAAATCAGTGTCTGTCTGAGATACACTGCAAGGAAGCATAATCAGTGTGTGGTTACCTGACATCCAGATGGTGATCTTCTCTGCTATGTAGCAGAGAAGATCATCACCCTGTCACTCCTTTGACTCAAGGAAAAAAGCTGTTATGAGCAAACAGTGTGTATACACCTGAAAAAAAAAACATATTTGAAATATTTTGACAAATGGCTCTATTAGAGTATGTCGAATCATAGAACACATATTAAAATAATGCACCTCCAACAGATTGTCTTTTAAATCCTCCTGTCATCAACAGTGAAATACACTCTTGCAATGTGATCAAACAGTTTGTTTTCCTTTTCTGCCATATTACATGCAAGAGAAAAGAGGACAAATTTCAGCCATGAGATTAGGCAGAAATATTTAATGAGTTTATATTTGACACAGTCTTACGTATGGATTCTGTTCCTCCAGTCCTGCTACATACCTCAATTTAGGGACTGAAGATGGTAGCCAAAACTATTTGCACCTAGCCACTTGCCAATTTAATGCCAAATATTTTGGTTTGTTAACTTACAACAGAGTTGAAGGAAGGAAGAACCAGAACCAGAGAGTATCTTTAAACATGGCCACAGAGAGAAGAGAGAAGTGTTTCCAGATTTTAAGAAACCCCTTTTTGAAGAAGGATCTATAGGAGCAGTTTGATAAACATGACTAACGAATTGTGCTTCATTGCCATGATTCTTAAAGCAACCTGACACATAGTATACATACTGCAGATTTCAAAAGTGTGTTTGGAATCAAATATCACCCACACTGAAAGGTCTCATTCAATACACATGTGCTTGCCATGCAAGTATGCATGTGATTATCTGTTTTGTAAAAAGTGTGACAGCTCAGGTATCTGAAATTTGACATAACAAGCCTGTTTCATATCACACCAAATACAGATAGCTTTGTACAAGATGACTGCTTATTAGTATTTTACCTTGGCCCTTATTTACCCTTTTTTGTTTTTGTTGAGCCAGTTTTTGAGAAATGTCACCTGTGAAACTTGGACTTTGTTAATACAACAGGAGTTAAATGGCTGCATGCTTCTCAGATGAGGATGACTGGTTGCAGAGCGTCCCAGAAAGTTCCCTTGTGATGAGGGAAACACGACGCTGAACAAATCACTGCTGCTCTGCTGCCCCCCACAGCTTCACTTTTAGGAAACACCGTGTTCTTGAAAACAGGAAAATAAGTTACAAGCAACCAGTAACAAACAGGTAAAAACTGGATAACTGCCATATCAATTACAACACTACAGTGAAAAATAATCATCTTTATCTAAGCTAATGTGCCAACACTTTTTGCTTATGAAAAACTTGGTAAACAACAGAATTTCATTGATCAAGATTACAAAGGTCTTCCTCTTCCTACACCTGTACAAACTAATTGCACAACAAATTAATATGTGTGATCATTAATGGACATACTGTGACGTGCTGGGCATCTGAGACAGTGTAAATTTCAAAAGGACAAGCAGTGTCACAGCTCTGTACCTCAGTAAATCCTGGATAGTTGTAGTTTCTCACCCTGTAAAAGGGTGCAAAGCATTCAGTATTGGTAATATAACATGTTTCTTCCATCAGTTGGAGCATATGTAATTATGTTTCTACTGTTCTGGAATAATGCAGAGAGCATCTGTGACAGGCTGACTTTTTAGCTACCCTTTTCTGTGAGCTTTTTCCAGCAGTTCAGCTGTTCATTCAGCATGGAATGAACAATGTTCAAATTATTCACCAGATCACAGGCAGATAGCGTCATTTGTTTGCCTTATGAGCATCAGGATCACTAATTGTTTACTTACACTTTCTGATGTCAAAACCATTGCCTGTGTTTTTGGTTTGTGCTTGTGACTGTATGGACAACTTTCTGCTGCTTAGACAACGACTCATCAAGATTTGTGTAAATGGAAACAGCAGAAACCACTGGGAAAGGCTGCTTCCTCTTCAAATGATCAAGCATGTCTTCTGATTATTCGCAAACCAAAAACGTATGACGGCAGCTCTGCTGGATTTTCCTCATAGGTCACAGGACATTCAGCCTAGGAGCAGAGAACTTTAAAACTCTCAATTTTTATAAGCAGTACAAAAGACAGCAAGATGAATAAGAGGTAACATCAGGCAATATTATTTTTTATGCAAAACTATCCTTGAAACCTTGGGTTGAGTAACATCAACCCATGGTTTAATTTTCAATCAAAATATTCAGGAAGGAACCACATTGCCACATTGCATCATGAAGAAAGAAAGTTTCATGAAACAGAAATTTTCTGCTTTTGGTCATAGATAGACTGACAGACCAACGGACCGACAGACAGACAGACAGGCGGACGGACAGATGGACAGACGGACAGACAGGCAGACAGTCAGATAGATAGATAGATAGATAGATAAAAGGTTTATCCAAAGAGCATGCTCCACCCAGCCCGATGGGCAGCAAGAACACTGCATCGTGTCCAGGTTGCAAATATTCTCCACAATTGGACCTTTGAGGGTAAGGATGGATGAGATCCTGCCAGCTGGGTGAAATTCTGCTGAACAGCGTCCAGTAGGAGCTTCAACGGTCCATTTACCACTGTCAACTGAGCATTCTTCTGTTGTTTTGGCACAAATATCACACTAAGGATGACAGTCTGGATCATGGTATAAGGCCACAGTGATTAAGGTAATGAATTTTGTTTTTGAACAGTGTCGCCTGGATCACTGCTCCTGATCACAGACAAACTCTGTGGCTTCTCCTTGGCTCGTCTCTCCTCTGAGCTCCAGGTCGATGCTGTCAGTAGTCAGGCAATTGACAGCTCATTAAAATGAGCTGTCAGTTACTAAGCTGAGATCTGATCACAAGTGAGCAGGCAAGACACACGTGGAGATGCATGTTAATGCCAGGTGTGAACGGACGGACTGAGAGCTGCACACTTGTGATCGGCTCACCAAAGACGCATTTTAATACTAGGTGGAGACAGGGCAAAAGAGGTGTCAAACTGTACAAATCTCTTATTTCTATCTCTCTAATCTCTAATTAAAACTGGATTGCTGATGATGTAATAAAAAATTATGCCACAGAGGTTGCCAGCGAGTGAAGACATGAGCTATGGTGCAGCCTACACCATCAGGGTCACCAAAACCATCATCCAAGAAAATGTTTCTAATTTAGGATCCAAAGCTTTTCCATTTTGTGTAATGTTCAGACTCATCTGTGGACAACTTAGATGGAAAAGGTGTACATTGACTAAACTGTATCAGAGAACAGTTTTCAGGTACTGGCTCTTTACTTGTTATTTCCATTTTGTGCAACTTCATAATTTCACCCCACTACATCTCAGAGGGAAAGCCACTAACAGTTATTTATCTGAACTCTGAAACACTTTCAACTTAATTTTATTTCAATTATTTAATCTATTTATTCATTTGTATGTTTCCTTCAACCCAAAAGACAAGTAAGGCAATAAATAACAGCACTGGCGAATTTACAAAGATTTGACAGGTGACACTACTTCTTACAGGTTAATACTCAGGCCTATGTGTTTAATTAATTTAAGCACTTTTCCACCACCACTCAAGCCCACTGCAGCAGATAGTTTGGCGGTATTATTATATGTTTTGCAGAAGCTGACTCTCATTTCTAGACTGCTAAAAAGAGCAGCAGGAAAATGTGAGAGCTCGTCCTGCTCCTACAGACCTATTGCCTTTTTGTCAGTGCATTATATTTTAACGAGCTGTGGGTGTAACAACAACTTCAAGATAAAACATGGCATATTCGATTCTTCTTTGTCTTCTTATTGTTTGGTTGGCTCTCCATTAATTATTTACCCGACACTCTTCCTGAATCCACAAAGACGTTATACTAACAGTTATGCAAGCAATGAGCTGGGTAGGTGGTAGAGACAGGACCCAGAACGATTTTAAGTAAACACTGTAGATGGCTAGTGTTAGCTAGATTCCTGCTTTGAAAATCATCCTGGTCTCCAGTTGTCATCACATCCATATAGTCATCAATAGTTGATGAATAATACTACTAATAATAGTACTAGGCTACTTCATTTTAATATGGTAAACAAGTGAGTATCTATCTTTTTTTTCCTTTTCATCCAATACAGTTGGATAAATCTGCAAATATAACTTCTACATCCTCTGCTCTTCTCTTTCAGATAGCTACTGTAGAGATGAAGATGAAATGGAGCAGATGAAATCTGTTCCATTTCCCTGGGTGTTGTCAGGCCGGGGCATTTCTAGGATGTGGAAACTTAGCAAAGTACTTAGCAAAGGGACACATAAAAAGCACAGACATTGGGCTTGTCTTGTTTTTTTCTCTTTACTCTGTTTACAGGCATCATTTGCACACACATAGACCTGTGGGGACACTGTGTGGTGCCCCCTTTTTTTCATTCCAGCATCTACAACAGCTAAATTAGATTAATGACAGCGAGAAAAATTCTGGTAGACCCCTAACTCATAGGGCAACTCTACCTGGCCTATGAAGACCAGCTGGCCGGCTACTTAAGTGGCTTTACATTTATGCTGCCCATAGTTCAAGACTAACCAAGAAAAATCTGTGAGATTATGGGTGTTGACAGGTTGTTGTACCAGGTCTCTTACTGTTTTCTGAAAATAATGCAAAATGAGCAGCTGATTGATGTCAAGTTGCTATTTCTTAAAAATGACACAGTGAAAAATGTTTTTACATGAACAAAGAGAGGATGTTAATATGAGGATTCCACTTGATTAGTGAACTAATTATTGACAGAAATGTTATGAAAGGTCACATTTTAATTTTAGCATGGAATTGAGAGTAATTGAGGATATTATCAAATTTGACCAAAATGAAATAAGTATGTATGCTGTGAATACCAAAGAAGAATCCCTTGGATTGCTGCACTACAACAGTTAAGCTGGTGTATAGTCAAAAGGATACACAGAAAAGAAGTAAACTGCATTCAAGTTAGTGGTAATTAACTACTAACCAATAATAATATTTATATTGGAAAAGTCAAAGTTGGGAATTTCCAATGTTATTTAAAGGCATGTCAACACTATATTTCATATTTTAAAAATTCTGCATTGAAATTATTTTAGCGTTAGTAGGGGAGAGCTGTGACAAAAGTCTAACTTTTTTTATTTCTCTGTTTACACCTAGATGTATTTATTTAGAGAAACCTTATTTATTTATTTATTTATTTATTTATTTATTTATTTAGTGTTTTTGTTAGTTGTTGTTTTTTTTTTTTTAGTTTTGTGCACTTTGTGTACCAAGCTATCTTCCAGTTAACCTATTTTCTGATTTAATGCCGAATGATGCAGAAGCATTATGGGTTCCAGTATATCTACCTGAAACCAGTGGTGGTGGGCTGCTGACCGTCTCACTTTGTGAAATGACTGACAGAGTCTCTAATGTGAACAGTGAAATATATTTTCTTGGAGATATGAATACAGACTACGTAGTTGGTAACTGCACAAGGAAGACAAAAATATTATGACTGATTAGAGCTTGTAATTCATCACAAATTTTTTCGTTGCCAGCAGGAGTTTTCGTTAATCAAGCCGGTTGTACTTCTTCTGCATGTATTGTTCATATACTAATGTACCTGAGCTATGCTCAAATACAGTCTCTGTGGCTCTGGATTTTATTGACCACAATATGGTTGCTGGCAGGATAAAGGCTAAAATTCCTAAAGCAAAATATTATTATTGATTAGTGCTTGATTACTCGTATATTGACAGTCATACAATAGATTTGACAATGATAACTAAGGGGAGGATGTTGTAAATGTTGATCAGAATGGTGTGTACAGTGTTGATGACCCAGAGGTTTCTTTAACAGCTTTTATGAATGTATTTATGCAAATTGTTAAAATACATGCACATATGAAAAGGTTCACAGCTAAAACTCAATTAATAAATCAATTAATTTCCTTCAAAAAATTTAATGAAACAGAGGGATGAAGCAGTCAAATTGGGTTTACTGGAAGCCAGATTAAAATATAGTAAACTGAGAAACCAAGTGACTAAATTGGACATAAGGAATAAGAAAGAATATTATAGGCAAAGAACTGACGGTATTAAACATGATGGTGAACAGTTTTGGAATACTGTGAATGCAATCATAGGAAAGAAGAAAAGTGTATGTGCCTTTTTTGTTGAATCAGATGGTATGATTTCAACTAAGCCCCAAGATATTGTTGGGTGGTACTGATTCTAACCCTTGTGAAGTGATACATAATGAAATAATGGATGACAACTCAACTATTTCAACTCAACTGTGTAAAGGCTGGCAATGTTAAGATATTGCTGAGGATTTACTAAATATGGCAGCGCAGGTGCTAACAATATTGACAGCCAGCTGCTAATCATCGCTGCTTATTACATCTCGATCCCTCAAGACATATAGGATATAACATATTGAAAAGATGTATGGGGTACTGTGGAGGGAGAAAAAAAGCATCCAATTGCTTAAGGATTATAAGTTACCTTTTAGTGGGCCCAATAGCAGACCTAAAATTATTTTCCCTGCGCTTAGCAAAATTATGGAAAGGATTATTCATGTTCAGATCAAAGACTACTTTAACATTAATAGTTCGATCACCAAATATAATGCACAGAGAGGTTTAATCAACTCGTACAGCACTTAGTAAAACGACTGATGATTGGTTACGGGAGACTGATAACTCAAAAATAGTTTGAGCAGTTATTTTACATTCCAGTGCTGCATTTGATAATATTTTAATTGAAAGGTTAAATGCTATGCAACTGCAACTACTTTGGAGTGTTAACTTTCCTCTTGAACACAGAGGGTCTTTTACAACATTAAGCTATCAAATTGTTGTGGTTTAGCATGTGGTATACCTCAAGGAAGTTGTCTGGGTCCACTCCCAGACTACATGCCATGAATTACATCAAGCTTTGTCAAGCAAGTTATAGTATATGATTGGACCAAAATAAATAAATTAGCCATAAGTATCCAAATTTATTGTCTTTGGGTCATGACACAAATTAGTTTCTGAGCCCAAAGTGGAGCTATGTCTGATGAGCCCATACAACAGGTGGACAATGCTAAATTGCTGGGCCTAGTCCTTGACCTGCCATGGACTGAACACATTAATGCAGTTGAGAGTAAAATAAGAAGAATGTGCTCCCCCCACAATTACACATGCTGGGTCAAGTTTCTAAAAATTAAACTCTAGCCTCTCATCGCTCACCATTGGGCAAAGGATTTCCTCAAGCATGACCACATTTTTCAGCTGCACTGTTAACTCAAACATCCAACATTTATTTTTTTTACCAAATAGTTTACTGCAATAACACACCTAACCACAACACTAAATTTGCCAGAAAGAGCCATCTTGTGGTAACCTGCCCAGGGACTAACTTACTGAAAAAAGCTGCAATTTACAGAGCCATAACAAATTGGAAAAATGTACCCCCGAATGTCCACCTATAATAAATAAATAATCTTTTAAAAAGAATATACAGTCATCTATTGACATGCAGATGACAGACTGAATAGTAAGAGGTAGCCTATAACTCTAGCAAACAAGAGTAACTAGATTCTTCAGCAAATGCACAGAACTAACAAGGTATAACTAATCAAACCCTAAATATCTGACACTCGATATATCTGACATGAAGGGAAACGCAACACTGTGAAAAAAAATGTCAGATTGGTGAAAAATAGAAAGAAACACCAACAATAATAAATACAATACATGTAAATAAATATTAATGTATAAGTAAACTAACTGGAGGTCCAAGCGTATGTATTCTTCTTTTTCTGTTATCCTGCTATTAGTGGCCAATCCAAAACTAATATACACACTCATTTCTTTAGTGCCACCATCTGGTGAAACTTCAGCATTAATAAGCGTTGCGTGTACAAAAAAAACGGGGCTTGAAAAAGGCTAACGCCACTCCCGACGCAAAAACAAACTTGCAGGGAGAATATTATTTTTATACCTCCACTCGATCATAAACATACAAACCAGCAGTGTCCTTTGTACCTGTGCTGGTGAGCCATATCTATTCCAGAAGTACTCTTCAGCTGTAAAAGATACAAGCCAACTCAGATCTTACTGTATGGTAATTAACTGATGATATTAACACCATCAGTCCCACATCCTCACCACCTGCACATATGGATTATGTAAATCAGCACAGTCTGGAAATATAGCCAGTGACATCTTTCGCACTACACTCCATATCCCATAATGTCGACGTATAATACATAAATAGTATTTTAAAGAGAATATGCAGTCATTTATTGGCATGCAGATGTCATATCCTCATTATTAGTCCTATGGATGTTCGCCAAAACTTCCATTTTCAAATGATATAAATGGGGATACATAACACTGAATTAGGTCATTATTTTGGTAAGGAGTGAAGCAAGCAGCCTGGTTGCTGTAAACCACGGCGTATGGCTAAGTGGTAACTGAAACCCGACTTGGACATGATGTTTTTTGTTTTGTTTTGTTTTTTTCTCGGATGTTTTACATTTTATTTGCTTGACAGACAATAAGGCTATGAGCTAAAACCAAGGCCAAAATTAATTAATATAAATCAGATTTTCACAATAAATGTTACAATAAAATGACTATGAAAACGTACAGGTGATGAGCTGCAGTCAGGTTTTCAAACCTCACCTGAGTTTCTGTCCGTCTCTCAAGTTTGTGGTTTCAGTTTTCACTTGGTTTTGGGCGCCTCAACTCAACACAACAGTGATGCTCAAATCATTCTTTACATCACTTCAGAAAAACTTATGTTTGTATAATTTTTCATCCAACTCGACAGCTTAGCTAGATCTTTCTATAAGACACCAGAGCTCATCTGAGCGGCTGCAGCTCACCTGTCCGCTGTGTGTCTCTGAGCTGCATAACAGCATATTCACAATAAAATAAAGTTGAAACGAATCAGTTGGACAAATGGGAGGGATGGCATTAAATAGTAAATATATCTCTCAGTAACTTCAACACTTTTATAAACTAAACTAAGCTGTTATTGACACGACTCCTGATGAAAAAGGACCAGGGTGGGTGAGCTGGTCGCTTAGCAACAAGCAGCTAAAACAGAATCACTTTCCTTTCACATGGGAGCTGCACTTCCGGCGTAGAAGAAGACGCACACGCTGCACCGCTACAGTAGCAGATTGGGATGTTGCTAACTTCAACCTTTTTCCCGTGCTTGTTTCGTGAGTAACGAGTGGAAACTTAACTAGCATACAGACTAAACTTCATTGTGCCGTTGCTGTCAGTGTTTTCACCTCTGTCATGGATATCATCTGTTTCTACTGCTGGCTGAAGTCGCTGGACACGGTGCAGGCGGCATGCTAACGGTAGCTAACAGGGGAAACACATCTTAACTTGTGTCAGATAGAGCCGGAGTTGATGTTGTAGCTTTGTAGTTTTCATCAGTTTTTATTTTTTATTTTGTTTTTATTTATTTATTTTTTGCTTTCAGTTCATTGTAGTTTCACGTGGTGTCCAGAGTGGGCTTGCTCGTTTCTTTATTATTTTTTATTTCTTTATTTCTTTATTTATGTATGTATGTATGTATGTATGTATGTATGTATTAAAATGTGTACGTTATTATTATTATTATTATTATTGTCATCATCATCATCATCATCATCATTATATTTTGTTATTATTATTGGTAGTAGTAGTAGTAGTAATATTGTAAATGACAAAGACTGAATCGAAAGGAATCTTATGCATATTGTTTTATTTAAGTTAGTTTTGCAAGTACACAATGTTATTTTTTCTAAAGTGTAGCTTTTACGTTTATTTCAGCTAATTGAAATGTTTTTGCACACCTAATTTTAGTTTTTAGTTTAGTTTCAGTGAACTGTAATAAGCTTGGATGGGGCCAACATTACGCAGGAAGCAGAGAGAGAGTGATAAAGACACATGAGATCATGTTCAAAGATGGCACGGTGTCTATTGTTCTCACTTGAGAAATGTTGAGAAATAAAACTTCTCACACATGAAGTGTCAGCTCTCTCATTCACACAAGCTTGAGTTGATCGAGGTAACAACAGCACTGGCATCAGTCCCTGTAAATGGGGGTCTTCTGCTGTTTTTGTCAACAACATGTCGACAGTCAACAGCACACTTACAGTAACTTTCCCGTAGTATAATGTCATTAAATATTGAACGTCAGACACATACTGTGTAAAACTTGGTAACATGGAGTTGAATTGTGGTTTATGCCATGCTGTCGAAAACCATCTCACGTCTTTCCAGTCATCATCAATGATCTCATCTGTCTGAAAGAAAGGACTGGAATTTCAAGAAGGGCAGCAGAGCCTCTCTTCAAACAAACCATAGCTTTTACTGTTTGTCATACTATTTTAGCCGTCACTTACGAAATTATTTATATGTTGGACGTCTGCATATGCTGATAATTGACTCATTTGTTGTTGCCATTCCCTTTCAGCTATTCATGGTTGGCCCATTTCCTTGAAGAGGTTCTCCAAGCATCAGTCCGTCAACATTTGAAGAGCAAGACATGAGCAGCCTGGACCAAGACCAGCGTCTCCATCCCAGTTGCCCTGACAAAACAACAGTCTCCAGTGATTCATCAGACACCCATGAGCTTGCCGGGAAACCTCTCCAAGGTCTAAAATTGGCATCGCATGCGGTTCTGGAGGAAGCGCAGCAGAAAGGCAGGCTAAAGTGCTCTAAATGTGGAGGATCAAGGATGTTCTTTTGCTACACATGCTGCTCATTAGTTGGTGTCAACCAGGAAGAAATCCCTTCAATCAAGGTCAGTATGAGGTTAGGACTCGCCTGATTGCTCTTTTTAAGAAAAGCCTGCAGCCACAGAGTTGTAGTACGGTCTTTATATGGTGGAAAACCTGAAGTCATGTCTCCCGTGTATGATTTATGAACTTGGCAAAGTTGTGTCCTGCGATGAAACCCTTGTTAAAATATAAATGTCTTGACCAGAATCTCTATATTTTGTGCCTAGCTTCCTGTGAAGATAGACATCATCAAGCATCCCAATGAGACAGACGGCAAGAGCACGGCAATCCATGCCAAGATCCTTGCTCCCAGTGACGTCACCATATACACTTACCCCTGCATACCTGAGTTTGAAACAGATGAGGTTAGCTGCTCCTGGCTGCTCCTAGCTGACTTTTGTCTTACTATACTGATACTGAAAACACAAAAATATTAAATTGACATAAAAATAACAGTTGATCAGAAGCATCATTCAGAAAGTGCAACATCTAGTGTCACATAAGTATCATTAGTCTGCTCAAAGTTTATTGAGCAGCTGAATGCTATGTGGGACGAATGATGTCCTGTTTTGTCTGCGTCATGTTGTACCTTGGCACTGAAAGTTAAGCGTGTGTATGCAAAGAACAGAGGGTGTGATGGATTTGGTTTGATCTTATTAGGGAGTTTCACTGTACAAACAAACAGAGCCCGAGTATGCATGTCAACCACAGAGCAGCATCCCTTTGCTGGAAATCTGTTGAAATTCTTGGCTAATTATTAATCATTTCAAGCAAAAACTCAGTTCCAACATAAAAACTGACTGTACTCTGTCTCTTCCAAGAACTAAAACACATCATTTTATTCACTCATTTACTTTTTTTCTTTAATTGCAGTAGTTGTGTTTGAGTTCTTGTTTTGATATTCCAGCTCTTAAAGGTATAATGTATTAAAACTACTCTTTTATTAATGACTAATGTGTTATTAATAAATTACCCTTACCAGTGTACTATCTACTCCTACATAAAGTGCATCGCACAAGAATTTCCCCCCAGCTTTGGTCCATGTACAACTTTTTCTTGAATAATTGTCATTTAAAAATATATATATATATATATATTCCCTAGCATTTTCATCTGTTAAAATACATCAACAATTTTTCAATTTAAGTGAGCATACACATTTTCTTCACAAAAACGTACTGTTTGGTTTGTGTTACTGTTCCACTCTGACTCTGGGTTGTCACTCGGCTCTCTCCAGGCAGTGTTGGTGTTTCCTGGTCCAGGGTCAGTCACAGTGCAAGACATGTTGCAGTGTTTGCACGACAGATCTGACAGAAGGTCTCATGACTCCCCTGATGAGCCCGACCCAAAGAGGCGGAGAAGTGAGGAAGCACTTGGGGCCACACACATTGCTGAAGACCTGGGGTCAAGGACCCCAGATGAGGCTAAGGGCTTAGAGTCAAGGGTGTATCCCCTCCAGAGGGTGGTCTTTATCGACAGCACATGGAACCAGACCAACAGGATCATCACAGACGAGAGACTGCAAGGTAATTATGAAAGATTGCATTCATGCAGCTTTTCCAAGAGCACTGAGTGATGGTCATTATAAGGGGCAAACTCATTTCACCCACAGCACTGTTTAGGATTACCTCAGTGTTTCTGAGTGCGTTCTGACGGTCACGTGTTGTGTTCCAGCTTTGCTCCAGGTGGAGCTGAAGATGAGGAAAACATGTTTCTGGCGCCATCAGAAGGGCAAGCCAGAGACCTACCTGGCTACGATTGAGGCCATTTACTACTTCCTTAAGGACTACCATGAGCTTTGCCTGGCTCAGGAGTACAGTGGAGAATATGATAACCTCCTCTTCTTCTACTCCTACTTGCACTCACTCATCACCAAAGCCAAGGTTTCAGCTGGAAAATGCTGAGAGGAAATGACTGTCATGAACTGCAGCTAAAGAGCGGAGTTATCTTCCTGTCATGTCCAGTTTATTTCCTGTTATTAAATGACTTGATTTCATAAAGGAATTTTGTGACTCTTGTGTGTCAAAGGATTTTAACTAGCTAAACATGGAGTGTGTTTAGTACAAGCAACAACAGAGAAAAAGTCATGAATAAATACCCTACAGCTGCAACAAAGGCTTGTAAGCGGCGATCCAAAAATCTAACAAAACCGGCTGTTTCCTATCAATCTGCTAATCTTTTTAGTGTGGTTTTCAGTTATAGCAAGTTTGATCTACCAGTGAGCTACAATATGAAATAGAATAAAGAAATGCACTTTAGATTGATCAAATTTACACAGTTCTATTTACATATAAGCACATGCATTTGAATTTGTCCCTAAATTTCAATGAAATTAGGTTAATGTATCTTCGGTACTTATGATACATCAATACATTATGATCACATTTGTTGGAAGACCCAATAAATCTTTTCTCCAAGTTTTTAAAGTTGAAAATACGTATCTACATGCCCACAATGTAAAAATGGTATCTGTCAACCTGCCACTGTATTGAGGAGAAAAATGGTAAGCTAACACGGGACAGCTAGTAATAAGCCTCTCTGATCTTGGCCTGCAGGTTGTCGCATGTCTTCTTGGCATCTCCCAGCAGCATGGACGTGTTAGGCTTGTAGAAAATGGGGTTATCCACTGCAGCGTAGCCCACACCCAGGGTGCGCTTCATCACTATGACCTGAAGTAAAGTCAAAAAGACAGTTTTAAATCAGTTTTTGCACCATGAAGCAATACAATGTGCTGACAATGTCAAAGAGGACCAAGAGAATAAATAAATTAAAAAAAAAGGAGGCCCACCTGCTTTGACTTCCACACCTCCAGGACAGGCATTCCTGCAATTATGGAGTTGGGATCTTCCTGTGCTGCAGAATTCACCGTGTCATTGGCGCCAATGACCAGTGTAAGGTCTGTCTCTGCGGGTCACAGACATCCAAACATTAATACAACTAACCACTGATACAGTGCACTGCAACTGTCCCTGCTAATGTTACTGGGTTCCCCTGCACCACACTTATCTCGCTCTGTCATAAACAGAACCATGTGTCTCAAGAGTGCATGCCTGGTTACTAAGAAAACAGTCTGTTGCGCTGATACATGGCATGTCTAAACATCAATACACGGACAACATTAGCATTTTCCAAGTATAGATGAAAAGGGATGTATTTATTACACGTATGCTGATTTAGAAACACCCCCCTCCTTTCCCATCAAGTGACAACCATGGAGCAGGAGAACATCATAAGAGGTTTTTCTGTAAATCTGGATGAGTCATGGTCAACACCAGTTTACCTGGGAAGTCGTCATTGATCTCATCCATCTCCAGGACCACATCATAGGGAACACCGGCCTCAGCCAAGAGGACGTTCAGCTGGCCTGGCATACGACCAGCCACTGGGTGGATACCAAACCTAACGTGCAAAGACAGAGAAAGCGTCACTAACTCAGCCTTTTTTGAACAAACCTCTGGATCAACCACATCCAGCCTGTATACACCATGTCATATCGCACTCTATTCTATCTATCTAAAAAATTCATGTTTAATGTCAAGAGTCCATTAGAAAATTGTGCTTTTGCAATGCAATAAAAAGCCTTGCACCCTGCCTCTCCCCCCCCTTAATATTAAACATTAATACTCCATAAGAAGTCTCGTCAAGCACTTCCCAAATTTTACTTAATTTAGATAATGCACATGTTTCACTTTTACAAGATCGCAGGCATTTTGTTGTGTCCCCCTCTATTTTCACGTACAAACACATGAACGTAAACATTTAAAAGACTGCCTAAATAAGGAAAAGCTGGTGAAATCCACCCATCTGAGCTGATTTGATTTGATTTGAGCGTTGGGACACCAGTGTCAGCTGTGCCATAGTTACGATGATGGCACTTGCAGTACGGGCAGATCTCAGTGGTTGTGTTTGATGCTGACATTAAGTATGTGAGTGTTGAAATTCACCTGACAGTCTTGCCTTGTTCCCGCAGCATCTTCACCATGTCTGCAATTGGGTACTGAGCTTTTGCTGCACACAGACCCCAACCTAAAGGAAACCACACACACAAACACGAATAAATTGCCAACGTTTGCATTGTGCAACAATATTCTTTGTTTCATAGTGCACTGATACTATAATAAATCACCTAGTTGCATCTGTAGTTTTTGGTCATTTTTTTTTAAAATGGGTATTCGAGCTTTGGAATAAACACTATATGACAGTCATTCGGAACCAATTGTTAATTCCTAAATTAAACACAGTGAACCAGCACGGATTCAACAACAATAAAACCCAGTTTTTCTTCTCTCTTACATTCCATCCTTTGTACTCCTCTCCCTATCTCTCCAATCCTCTTCCTGCTCAGCGTTCCATCACCACAGTCTCCTTTCTGTATTAAATCATAGAGGCTCAATGGTCTGGGAGACATTATTGAAAGGAAAATCTTTGCCAGAATGTATGTATGTGTGTATAAATGTGTGGTGTGCCTTTGGGTGCCCTGCGTGCAAAGAACTCCTTTCCCTGCGCCTGCATAACCTCTGTTTAACCCTGGTGGTGAGGTATCTTGTAGAGTTCAATGTTGCCCCTAATCAAGTCCCCCTGAAGCAGTCCAACCGAGTCACCCCCACCCCGTATCCTCCGTCTCCCCAGACAACTGGAGCCTTCTGTATCTTCACTGCCATGCTTTGTTGTTGACAGTCCATGGAGACGTCTGAGTCTGGACCGAATAGCTTTCATGACTTTTCACCGTTTCTGTAATCAAACCAGTGTGTTGGACCACACAGCTGCCTCTGAGCCATCAGGGGAAAAAAAAAAAAGCAGCAAAGACAATCTAAGTGATCCAAAGGGGTCCTTCTTGGTCAGATCACTGTGACTGACAGCTCTGTTTTCAGACTGCTTTGGCTTCATAACTTGATAAATCAAAATGTAGTCACCGCCTCACATTCACAAATCAAACTCCCCATCCTTTACTCTAGACGTCAAGTGCTGACACACTGCATGTGTGTGTGTGTGTGTGTGTGTGTGTGTGTGTTGAGGGACCAGCTAGCTGTTGGATCATTTCTGGATAAATAGCTCCCTCTCATGGCTGCCATGTCTTATAATATCTATTCTCCTCCACAACGCTGGACTTCATGACCATCAGTCAACCAACATCCTGACTGTTTCCAAAAGAGCTTATGGTGCTTCCTGAGCTGCTGCTGCTCAGATTTGTTTTTGTCCATTTTTGGCAAAGCATCTCATGCAATCAGCCCTTTTGTCAGGTGTAGCTGATCAGATGGGAAAGATGGTTGGATCTTATTGATCCTGACAGTCTAAAAAGGCATCTGGAGTGCAGAGGAGGATCCCTGCATCCCTGAGGGGAGAGTCTGACAGCACGGGTGTGTCTTATCTTCTCTTTGATGTGAGCTTCCTTCAATACGGTCTCTCCCACAAGTTCCAGCCTTTGTCAGGATGGGCTGCACCTAGCAGCCAGGTGACTGTCCACCGTAGTGCCACAGTAGCCAGGAGGGTGTGTGCATATGCAGTGTGTGAAATAACACCTGCCAAGCACCCAGTGCCATTACAATTAGTTTTCAAAGGCTCTGGCTCCACACTGGCAGGAATTTTTGGATGCCTCAGCTAAGTTTGTTCTTCGCTAGTTCTCAAACTTTGTCCCTGTAGTTCACCAAATACTTTCTGTGACTGTGAGCCAATTAAGTCAATAGTCCATATTAAACAAGACAGGCTGCCTGCCATGTTCGGTGTGCACAAAGCAGTAGTGTCTAAAACATTACAAAGTTTTGCTGCCATTTGTCTGCTGTCTGGATGTCTAATTTGCTTAACATAAGTTCAAATCTATTATTTCCATGTGGTGAAACATTCAGGTGTGAGGTCATCAAAAAGAAAAAAGAAAAAAAGAAGAAAAAAATGTAAATCTGCTTATGACCTTTTACTGAATTATACGCACAGAGCCTGATTCTATACATGAAATAGCACCGAGATCAGATTGGGCAGCATGTTTCTACAAAAATGTACGCTAATTATTTTGGCCATTAAAAATTGCTCTTGGCAGAAAGTGTGTGATTAGTTTACCAGCCCTTGGTACCGAAGCCACAGAGTTAATCCTGTGTTGCAGGTATGTACCTGGAGTGATGATGATGTTATTGGCCTCTCTGATCATCTCAATAGACTGGTCCACATTAACTTCAGTGTGAGTGCCAACAATCTCCATGGGCTTGCCACCCGCTGTGGAGGTGGTACCATACCCACCCAGGATCACATTTGGCAGGGAGCGATTCATGGCCTTAGAGGAGAGGGGAGGAACAATAATTGAAATACATACGGGGTGGCTGAGGCGTGTTTATGACCGTGCCTCCGAGTAACGGGACTGTGGATGTGTATGTCGACTCACCACACACATAATGTAGGACAGGATGGCACCAGAGGAGCCAATCAGAGCACCAACGATGGTCATGAGGTTATTGTCGAGCAGGAAGCCTTCAGCACAGAGTGCCCATCCAGAGTAGCTGTTCAACACTGTGATGACCACAGGCATGTCAGCGCCCCCGATGGCTGCTGTCAGGGTCACACCCTGCAGGGACAAACACAGCTCTCAAGATAAAAATAAGGATCAAAGAAAATTTTAAATGTTAACAATTTTATAATAATGTCCATTACCATAATGGTGGAAAGCCCTGACACTCCCATTAGACAGCCCATGCCAGTGCTGTAGCTGGAGCTGAGCATAAATGGCACCATGCCTCCCATGGATGCCGCCATCAGACCAGCGTTCAACATGTGGCGTCCCGGCAACAGCAGGGGGGCGGAGTTCAGAACGCCTAGGACCAAAAAGAAGGCATTTTTGTAAAGCAATTCTATAGCAAAAGATGTCTGGAAAGGGGAAATAACTGACACTACTCTTCTGCGGGGCTACAGAGAAATAATTTGATCATATAACACTGGAGCTCTCTTTTCTCCTCAGTGGTGCGGAGTGTCTTTGAGCTCGGAGAAACATCCTCAGACTCTTCTGTCCTGGCCACTAATCAGCTGTCATCCTCAGCCTGGCAGCCAAAGCCCCATGCATATAAAAATACTAAAGCTTTTATGTGTTCTTCTTTATCAGTCACAGTACAATGTGGAACAATACGTGAGTGCACAAACACACAAAAAAAAAAGAAAATCCCAGCCCAGGCCTGGATTTACCAGAGGATCTTTGGCTTTACCAGATGAAAGGATGCAATCAGCACCAGAGGACACAGAGCTCAGTGAGTTTATACAGATATTTGCATGCCTGCCTGAATTGAGGAACACGGATCACATTTGTTAATGGTATAGCCCTGACTTTATGTACATACAGACGATGTGATTGCTGCCAGTATTGTTTAGAGTGAAATCCAGTACCTTGAAGCTTGCCATAGGCCACCAGTGATCCGCTGAAGGTGACCCCTCCGATGTAGGTGCCCAGATAAGCCACGGTCTTCACTACATTGGCGGCTGGGTGAGCGTCCAGGTGGGGGTACTCAATCATGTACTCGGCAACGCAAGTGAGAACAGCTGCCAACCCCACAAGGCTGTGGAAGGCCGCCACCAGCTGGGGCAAGTCTGTGATCTCAATGCGTTTGGCAATGGTCAGACCTACAGGAGACAAATGCACACAAAGTGGGAATATGAAGACGAACCCAAAGACAGACCTCAGTAAATGTGAAGGAGTTACTGAGTCTGGCTAAAGCTAGCACCAGCCACTCAGATCCTCATGCACCATCACTGCGTCTGAATACAAGTAAGGAAAACAAGTGCAGCTGGTTAGAAAAAAAAAAAAAAAAAAAAGCTTACACCTGTTTTCAGTTACTTTCCTCTTCATATTGGGCATCATCTTCAAAGGGAACAGGCTTGAGTCAAGCTCTGACGTGTGCTGTTTTTTTCCCTAAACCCACGCTCTAATGTTTGTGCGTTTGCGTGCATGTCTAGAGTACAACATAATTTATCATTCTGCCATCCAAAATTACTATTAACATATAGAGCATTCCAACGTGATGACGACATCATCTCATCTCTATATCTGGATGGGATGACTGATGTTCCGTCGTCGTTTTAAAAAAAAGACGCAATCATTCTTCAAAGACTTAAGAAAAAATATAAAAGGCATAGCATATTCTTCATGGTCTTATAGTTTTCTAAATGAATGTGCAGGCTGAGCTTCAAGGGAGACATGTCCAAGTTTTTCTACTCTTGTTTCAGCCTAGTCTAGACTGAAACAGAGACATGATCAGCCACTATGTCTCCATGCTGTGACACTGCACTGGACGCTTTCTGGTGGCAGCGGACATGGGATCTGTACTGAAACAATATGAAGAGACACTGCAATCACTGATAAGTCAGTGCATTACAGGGTTATTTTAATACAAAACTCCTGTCTCTCAATTTCCCCCCAAAATTGTTCTTGGAGTAGAGCAACTCTGCAGCAGTAATTCACAGAGGCATCCAACACATTTGAGAGAAAAAAAAAAAAAAAAAGAGGAAAAAACTGGAACATCTATAATTACAACAACATCCATATGTAAAGTGACAGCTGTACTTTTTCTAAAACCAACAGGTTACCTACCCATGGTTCCTCCAGTGGCCATTGCCAAAGACATCTGGGACAGCAGCTCCGGGGAGGGTTTGAGGGAGCCCAGGGTGGCAGCAATGCCCCCTGCAACTCCCATCATGCCCAAGGCATTTCCCAGGCGGCTGGTGCCCTGGGCAGACAGGCCTGCCAGCGCCCCCACACAGCACAGGCCTGAGCCCAGGTACATCATCTACAGCCATGATAATCACAAGTCAGCTTTATTTGTACAGCCCTTAATCACAGTTAGTCTCACAGCACTTCATCCCAACTTTAGACCCTCAATTACTCATGACATGGGGAAAAAAACAAACAAACACTGATTAGAAAGAGAGGGATTGCCCCCCCACTTCCAGATGAACAGTTCACAACAACATGCAACATAACCACACAGAATAAACATAATATGAACAAAAAGATCTTGACAATAGTATCAGACAGCTGATTCATTTGCAAATACTCAAATATCTTTTCAATCAGAATAAGTGTAAGTACAGGGAGAAAGTTAATGTCACCTGCTCAATGCTGTATCCTGCAGCCAGTGATGCTCCATATCCGCCTACAAACACAGCCCCAGGCAGGGCGTACAGGTAGTTGTACTCAGGAGGGTCGGTGGGACGCTTGAACATGTCCAGCATCCTCTGGGTTATCAGAAAACCACCTGCACACACGCAAACGCGAGGAAGCAGAACACTGATTAAGTAGGGAATTCAATTCTTAGTTATATTTTTGGTTTATTTTTTAGGGAATTATTATTTTGAGTTAAGTGTCGCAGGTCAAACCAGCAATGTTGATGGAGGAAACAAAGGCGGCAGCCAGAGCGAGAGTCTCAGGCAAGGTAGAGGGTGTGAGACCCCCACCCATCAGAACCAGACCGCCTACCGCTGTCAGACCTGAGGAGGGACACAGAGACACAATGGCAGCACATAGTAAACTACACACAAAACACAATATTTAAGTCTACTAGTACGAGTAAAGCTGAGGTAAAAGATTTCTGATCTATATAAGGTTTTGTGAATCTGAGGTTTTGACCATAGAGATCTGCACCATAAGAAAAAAAATCCCTAAAAATTGTTCTGAAAACAATTCTTGTGTTGTTTTAACTTGTGATAAAAAACAAAACAAATAAATGGCATTCTTGAACTTAAAGTTCTTGTTTTGTTCTTGACTGAACAGCAAGCATGTTCAAATCTTTTTCTGCTTGCTGAAGTTTGATATATTAGGATTCATAACAGATCCTAATATATCAAACCATGTACTCTATTAACTGACAGCATTAATGTTGACAAGTATACTTATTTTAATGAATTTTAAACAATTGTTTGGTTTCCTATCCTCAGTGGTAGGAGGCCTAAAGTGTATTAATTATTCTGACAACTTCATATGCAGGAAAAAAAAAATAAAATAAATAAATAAATAAAAAAAACACATTAGAAAAAAGAGATTGTTGCCGAGAAAAAAAATTGAGCTATCACACTTAAGAGCCTTCTTAGAACTTTCTAAAAAAAAAAATCCAGTCCCTAGTTTCTAAATTAGAGAATAACTAGTTCATATCTGTGAGTCTGACATGATGCCATATGACCCCTGACCTGAGATGGCGTTGGTGACAGACATGAGAGGCGAGTGCAGAGCGGGCGTCACACCCCACACGGTGTGATATCCCACGATTCCAGCCAGGCCGAAGGTCGTCACCATCTGGGTGAACGCTGCGTTGGGAGAGATGATGCCCAAAGCCAAACAGGTGGACACACCTACAGAGAGACAGCAGAGCTCTGTGGCATCATGTGTGTTCAGTATTCTCCAATCAAGTTGATCAAAGCTGACGTTTCAGAGGGTTTTTCCCTGTGCAGTGTTTTGGAGGCCCATGAAGAAATTCTACAGGAAAAAAACAGGGGAGGTTGAAGTCTGTGGAGGTCGTCCAGGTCATCCAGGTCATCCAGGTCATCCAGGTAGAGTTGAATCGAGGGCAACTGGACTTGTTTGTAGATTCTAAAAGGTGTTCCACTTCCCATCAAAGCAGCTTCTTCGGTTCAGACATACTTGGGACACCCCACCAGTCCAGAAGTTTCTTGGATGAGAAGTGAAACGTGTTTGAAAACCTACAAACAAGTCCAGTTGCCCTCGATTCAACTCCATGTGGATAAAGGAGGGAGATGATTTATAACCTCTCTGAAACCTCCAAAATATGGACTGGAATGTCATATGTAAATGAACAACATACCCTTGTGCTTTAGGGTTGGACCAATATGGGTTTTTAAGATCAATACTAATTCCTCCATTCTTTTTTCCAACTAAAGTTACTGATGGCCAATATATTGTACCAATATTCCATCTTTAAAAATTGAGAATTACTATGCTAAATAATAAATAAAGAACCCCCCAAAATAAGGAAACTTTTAGGGGTGTTAATCTCTTTGTAGTAAAATACTTGAATAAACAAAATGAGCAAACAGGAAATTGCAGATACAAAGTAAAAAGATGAGAGATACAGTCAAACAATATTAAAAATCTTTAACAAAGAGCTGGAGAATAACTTCTTTCATTTTGGAGAGGAAGACATATACACAGTGATATCTGGTGTTCAAAAAAAGGAAGAAATCAACCCTATGTATAAGACTAATCAGTTTATTTATATTTATACATGCTAAGCCTTCATTCTAAAATCCCATTAAGTTTCCTCACAATCTTGTGAAGTGACTTGATTTCAGGATTCAGAGCAAGAAAGACACCAAAGGTTTGTAAAGGAAAATATCGTTCAAAAATGCTCAATACAAATACGACATGAGCAGAACAAATGACATGAAAAACAAACGCTCGCAAAAGGTGGCAACTAAGCTAAGAAAATAAACAGAAGCTGAATACCTACACAAAACTATTTCTCTCCATAAATTTCTACAATTATGTTTACTTTGATAGATTATATTTACTTAACTAAAAATCAAACTCAAGACTAAAAATCCCAAATAATGGCTATTATTAAATCAAAATAATATTTGCAAAACATGGAGGGGTCTGCATCGTCCTGCACTGCTATCTGTGTCTGACCTGCAGTGTAGACGCCGGCAGAGGTCAAGGTGCGGTTGAAAGGAGAGACCTGCGCCGCCTTCTCTGCATCCAGCTCAGCCACTGATTTCGGTTTCACCGGGGCCGGGGGGGCTGTCTTAGGAAGAGGAGCCGGGAAAATGTTCTTGCCATCCTGGATGCCAAAAAATAAAGCAAACACATACACAATCAAGAGGACCAGTGTGAAAGTTGATTGGACAGAATGAGAGAGAAGGATCTAGATGGTTTTGCGTGAGAAAGAGCCATCAAGAGTTTGGCATCTCACACTGTGGGATCTTGGCTTGGTGCTGGGAGTATGCAAACATCAAGTCACAGATTGCATAGGAGATTACAGTGAACAAACAGCAATCATGAACCAGTTAGCAGTGGTTTTGAAAGATAAATTCTCTTTTAAAAAGGCCTGAATAATGCTTAGTTTAACAAGGGGGTAAACCGATATGTCCTGCTGAGGTTGCACGCTTTCCCTGCCATAAACAATGTGTCAAAGCCAAAAATTCCTGGAAAAGCACATTTTGAAACCTTCATAAACATTCTTGTTTGATTCGAACGTGAGCTATTCCCAGCTGTGCTTGGGGTTTTTAGTACCCAGTTGGCACAGTCCTGCAGCACGACAGGGTCTGCTAACTAACGCTGAGAGAGAGGGAGTGATGCCAGCGAAGACGAAGGCTGCCAGCAGACTTTCAAGTTACAACAATAAAAACCCACCTTCATAACAAGAGTCCCACGAATGACATGGTCAATTGTCCCATAGTCAAACTCATCTGTGGGCTCATAGTGGAAATACTCCTTGTCTGGGCTGATGGCCTTCAGCAGCTTCAGTATATTGTTTGAATACAGAGTGCTGGCCTGGGTGGCCATGCGGCTGGGCAGGTCTGAGTAGCCAATGTGTGTTACACCCTGCATAGAAGAAAAAAAAAAATCACATACAATCATTAAATCTCACATAATGTTGGATAAGACAGGTGAACAGGATTTCAGACTCATTTTATGCCAACAGCTTGTGCAAAAATACTCAATTCCCTGTGCCATATCCACATGTGTTGGCTAAGTGGAGCACTCGCCTTGTAAACATACAGCTCTCCAGGTTTGGTGGTCTCAATGTTGCCGCCCGCCTCTGCAGCTAGATCCACCACCACTGAGCCATCCCTCATCGAGTCCACAAACTCCCTCTTGATGAGGATGGGAGCCCGCTTCCCTGTGTAGAGACAGAGACACATCAAAAGTCTAATATGATCTAGTAAATATGATCTAATGTAAAAATAAAGGAAGCATAGGAAGGAAAATTAAAAAAAATAAATAAATAAAAATAACCGAGGAAGCCTCACCTGGAATCAGTGCAGTGCTGATGACAATGTCGACATCTTTGCACTGCTTGGCAAACAGCGCCATCTCAGCCTCAATGAACTCCTTAGACATCTCCTTAGCATAACCTCCTACACCCTCCCCGGACTCTTTGATGTCGACCTCCAAAGGCTCTGCCCCGAATGACTTGAACTGCTCCAGGGCTGCTGGCCTGACAGTCAAGAAACAGTCCCACGGTTATCCTCACTATCACGGTCACTACTTTCATTCAAGTGTGAAGCAACTACAAAACTTGAGGTAATGGCTTTCATGTTATACCTGGTGTCAAATCCTCTAACTATGGCTCCCATAGACTTGGCGGCTCCTGCTGCTGCTAAACCAGCCACCCCACCTCCAATAACCAGGACCTGTTCCCAGCAGAAACATCCATACATTATTCTGAATAAGCAATGATACAACAGTCGATAATCTCACATTTTATTTGAGGTGTAATGAAGTGAAAAGGTGGGAAGATTGAATAGCATGACATGGCATTGCAAGGCAAGCACGATGTGGTGTACGCCAAATAGCCAAACACATGACAAGTCAACACACACACACACACATCACTGAAGTTACCTTAGCTGGGGGTACTTTTCCTGCTGCTGTGATCTGACCGGTGAAGAACCTGCCGAAGTGGTTGGATGCCAGAACCACTGCCTTGTACCTACAGAATAAACATTCAGGTCAGATCTACTGTAACTATACATTTCTGAACAGCTGCATACATGTATGACTATCTTTATGCAAGCACATAATTCATACCCAGCAATGTTAGCCATGGAGCTGAGAGCGTCGTAGCCCTGTGCGATGGTGACTCTAGGCACCTGGTCCATGGCCAACACTGTGCTCTGTCTCTCGGACAGCTTCTTCATCAGCTCTGGGTTCTGCGCTGGATAGATGAAGCTCACCAAGGTGGATTTGGGCTTAAGAAGGTCTGCCTCAGTGGGAACAGGGGCTCGCACCTACAACAACACAGATATCACAGTTATCACTTAAGTCTTATGATAAACTGGGCAAAGAATTGTCTTAGTAACAGACTAACAATTAAAAGTAAGACCAGGTGGAGCTGCACTGACCTTGAGGACTAGGTCTGAGCCAAAGGCACCCTTGGTGTCGGTGATTTTGGCTCCAGCATCTTTGTACTGCTGGTCAGAGAACTTGGATTCCTCTCCAGCTCCGCTCTCCACCTGCACACTGAAGCCCTGTTTGACCAGTGCCTGGACACCCGCGGGTGACAACGCCACACGGCGCTCATTCTGCACAGTCTCCTTGGGAACGCCAACCACCACATCTTTGTAAAGCACACCTGTAGTAAAGACACACACTTTTACAGTGGCCGATAACTGAGTCAACAGTGCAAACATGGCCTTGTGATATTTTATCAACAGGGTTTAAAAACTATATTCAGATTGAAAGTGCCATTGAGCTTCCCCCAACACCAAAAACACATTAGATTTTTGCAAGCTGCACCATGGCACACAATAAAATCTAAAGAAAATACTGTCTAGTTAATCTGTGCGTCTCCTCAAGGACACATGACAAACTTTTGTTCCCTAAATTACATTTTGCTACAACACAGAAGAGCATGCATGGAGCCTACAACTGAGATAGCGAGGCTGGGAACAGTGTCAGGTTTCACATTTCTCTCCATATACAGCATGGTGACCTCGCCACCATGCAGACATTAGCAGCTGATTGGCTGTGTGCCAGCCCAGAGCGAGGCCTGCACTGCTCCTGAGACATGCTTCAAATCCAAACTGAACGCCCTTAGTAACTCGCAAAAACTTCCTCAAACACACCGACCACTCTGCGACCGGTGCACCGCAGCCAACCTGCCACCACAGACCAAGTGTCCGAGCACAGAATCCACTGCGGAGAAGCCGGACCTGCATGTCACCTTTAACTGACCTCTCATATGTTCTCACATGTTAGCTCCTGGAGCACACGGAGCGTAACTAAACTGGTTCAGAACTGTGTTCCCTTTTTTGGGAAGATCTCACAACCTGCAACAAACAGAGCCTGGTTTGTGGAGTTTTTTATTTGTCTAGCCAGGGGCATTCTGTCATTAAATGAACCATTGTGTCCTCTTTCTTTAGCTGAGACAGGGAGGAGGACTAAACCAAGGAGCTGTCCTCTGCAGACATACTGTAAGGTTAAACAAGGAAAAAAGTCAGCTGCACATTTCCTACCTTTGGAGGCCTTTTGGTCCCATAACACAGGGAACGTCCTGAAACACCTCCTCCCAGGTATCTTCTGACGGCCACCTTGCCGGTACAAAGTGCGAGAAGACGTGGAGACGCAGCGCAGGAGGGTCGACATTGTCACAGAGCGTCTACCCTTAAGACTCCACTTGCTGGCTCCTGAATATTAACACACACACACACAGGCTGAGGTAGGCGATAAGTTAACTCTGCTCCTGCTGTCAGATCACAAAGCACATTATATTCCCCCAGTTAGGTCCTGAGCCCACACACACCCAGCGCTGCGAGGCCTAGTGACAGCACAGTGACATTTCAGCTCTCCAGGACAGGACACACACGCACACACACACACAGGGCCCAGGGTTGATTACTGTACACACTCCAGACTTGTTCGCGAGATCTGGAAATGTGACGGCACAGTGGGAAACTGTGCCAAGACAGGCCTGGCTGTTGTGGGCAGGAGCAGAGGGAAGGGGCAGGAAGATGGCACCCAGATAGGATGATGTGGGTTTTAGAGGGGACAGACGCTCAAGGCACACACACACACACACACACACACACACACACACACACACTCATAATTCTTTCTACAAGCAATGCTCTGAAACATATGGTGCTCTTCAGTGCCACTGTGTTGTAAGACAAACATCCAACAGTTTGAGAGCACAGCAGTGGATCAGGCTGTGGGGGTTTGCAGGGCTCTGCATGGCCTGGAAACACCGAGGTATTTTCAGTCCAAGCCCGTCCTCATTGGTAGTGCATGTGCATTTATGACTTCATGCCCTCATTCAATGAGTCACTCTGATTGTCAGTGTGCGTCTCCCTGTCTCCTTCCACTCACCCACGATGCATTCACTCAGGCTGAATCTTGATTTGCAATATTATTTAGACTTGCCTTTCGGTTTTCCAGACAGAGGGAGGTCTGCTTGTCTAACTTTCTCTGGGGCTGCAGTGGCTCAGTTGCAGGATCACCTGTGAATTTCGTCCCAGCCAGACCTGACGCCTGCCTGCAGAGGGGACTTTCGCAGTTCCGATATCACTGCTCTATTTATGTTGGCGGACCACGTGATTTCACTCGTGGGCAAACTGGAAGCTACTACGTTTCCCACAGCCGCTTCTAACACCCTCCAAAATAAGGCAAATGTGTTTAATTTGTTTATTAAACTGCAGAATTTATTCTTTTAATAAAGATATGTATTTCACGAGTGTATCGGTGGACAGTCTCCTCATGATCGCTAACAGTGTTTGTTCAGCTGAAAAAGCCAGCGCCTGTCACAATAACACACAGAACTGAAAAATCAATCATTTTTTAATTTGAAATTTAGACTCGCTGCATTGCCTTGTTTTGTACACACGGTGACGCCAGAGGAGCGTCGTGAAAACTGCGTATTGCTGGACGACCATAACTAAGAGTAAATACTTTTCAGGCTATATTTTAGAGATTACGTTAAGTTGAAGGGTGCAATTGTGATTTATCCTAATACGTTATACTTTATTTATATTTTATATTTAGCTAACATATCGACATGGAAGTCACATCTGCCCTGTTGACTGTGTTAACCAGGAAATATTTTGGTTGGCCATCTCCTTTTGACACCATATGGGCTTATTTTTTGTAAACAGAGTCGCGCTGCCGGTGCTCGTGGTGTTAATACATACTATAATATATAGACATGACTGCGTGTTTGCAGCTATAACCCGGTAAGTACCGTTGTCACAGTGTTTGTTGAAAGTTGAGAGTTTTAAAGCTAATGGCGATGGACGATATAAAATATGTTAGCATGTAGCTTAGCCAAAGTCAACGCTGGAGCAAAACTAAAGCAGAGATAGTTAGAGCTAAAAATTTACGTACTGTGGGCAACGCATTAGAAACTGCAACGTCTCTCTCTCCCCCTTTGTGTGTGTGTGTGTGTGTGTGTGTGTGTGTGTGTGTGTGTGTGTGTGTGTGTGTGTTTCTGTGATTCAGGAGCATTATTTGAGCCAGTGGCTGCAGGTGGAGGATGTCTCTCAGACTGTTGTCAGTGGATGCCGCAGACCAAGGCAGCCAGAGGTGCAGGGTGGGCCCGGCT
>OMLB01043788.1:0-18667 GCA_900302555.1 Myripristis jacobus | reverse complement strand
CTGGTCCGCAGGGTGGTGGGGGAGGTGGGAGCCAGCCTGGTGGTGGTCAGGGGACCAGAGGTAACAACAACATATCAATGAAACCGCTGCACTGTGTCTTCACTTTATTTCATGTGTTTTGATCCTGGAAAACTACTATTGGAAAATGGAGCCTTACAGGTGTTAATTAATGATGTTTCTGTTGAGTCTCTCACTTTTCCATTTGAGAAAATATCTTACCTGACTCTGCCTATCCGCTGAAGAGTCAGCGGATGGGCCAAATGCAAGCTGAAGTGCAAATCGGCTATAAAGCAGCTGTTTAATTAATAAAATAGTGTCTCTGGGCATTTGATCGGGTTGTTGTTCAATACCAGTGATTCAATGTTTACTTCACCAGATGCTGAGATTTCTAGCAACCATAAGCTCACTTTCTGTCCCCTCTCTGTGTGTTGAAAGCACCTCTAACCCCTTGAAATCAAGGACAACTACATTATTATATATTACTAATTCATCAAATGTCTCTGTTGTGTCTACTTTAATTACCAGTCTTACCCATTCTGTTGTGAAAAATATGACTTACGTTATGTTCATCTTCATAACAATAACTTTTGCTAAAATCTGACGATGTAATTCTTTAGTTGTCAATAATAGTAAAAAACAATACCTAATGCCCTTGTGATCAGTGGAGGTCTAAGTTAATCCACACTAAACTTGCAAAAGACATTTGTGCACTGTGAAATGCTGGTGTAAATCAGAGTAGGAAATAGTGAATAATGCTCTGTTTTAGGTTGTGGGGTCGCGGCCGGGTGAGAGTGAGGAGATGTTGCGGGGTGTGTTTGAGCGGGCTCGAGCTGCGGCAGAAGAGGGTCCCTGCGTGTTGTTCCTCGACGAGCTAGACTCTCTGTGTCCGAGAAGAACGGCCTCCTCGGCACCGGAGAACCGCCTGGTGGCACAGCTTCTCACACTGATGGACGGGATGAACCGGTCCGATCGTTTCCTCATTGTCGGAGCCACCAACCAGCCAGACAGCCTGGACCCAGCGCTACGCAGGCCTGGGAGATTTGACAGAGAAGTATGGATAATTAAATTCTGAAAAATGCCAGGAACTGACTGTGATGAAAATCATAAAATTGGTTGTTCACACTCTTAATTCTGTGTCTTTTTTTCCAGGTTATCATAGGAGCTCCAACCCTGGAGCAGAGGAAGGCTATCTTGTCTGCTCTGTGTGAGAGGATGCCAGTGAGTCCCAGTGTTGACTTGGCAGAGCTTGCACAGAGGACTACAGGGTACGTGGGAGCAGATCTCAGTGCCCTGTGCCGGGAGGCTGCCATGCATGCCATCCGACACAACTCACAGGTAAATACAGTAGACCACAACAAAAAACAACACATCCTGACGGGACATTATACTTTTGCTTGATTACTTCTAGAAAACCATTTTTACCTCACCAGCTTCTTCGGTGTTACCTTTTTAAATGAATAAAATAAATGGCTAGATGTATGAATTTGTTATCTTGTGCTGCATTGCTGTCGTATTCAGGGTTCAGAAGAGCAGGCAGTGGCAATGAAACACTTTGCTGAGGCCCTGAAGACGGTGCGTCCCTCCTGCCTGAGGAGCAGTCTGGGCAGGACTGAGCTCCCTCCAGTCTCTTGGGAACAGATAGGAGGCCTGGATGAGGTCAAACTCAAACTCAGACAGGTACCTGAGAGACGGTGCTTGACTTATATCAACATAAAATAGAAAATTGTTATTGTTTGAACTTGTTTTAGGTGTTTTTAGAGCTTAAAAATGTGTCCTATATAAAAACAAAACAAAACATTTTTTTCCTGAAGTGTATTTTATATAATGTACATTTCATGTGAGACAAAGACTCAGTGTGTTTGGTAGGTTTTCAGTGACCTGTTTTGATCTACATTGCATGGGTCGTTTGCTGTGGATGCTGCAATGTTTACAGCCATATTTGTTCTTATAGATCAGTTATCATTATCATTACTTCTGATTAAGAATGATGATTGATATTTTCACCACCAGATGAGCATGATTGGGCCTACAGTAATGAGACTGAGTTGCACACACAGTGATACAAGTAGAACGCAAAGAACAGACCTCTCTGTAAAATTGCTTGGTGCTTCTTTAATGACAAAGTGTTACTGTGTTTCAGTTGTACTGAAACATGGTAGGGCCAGTACTCGTGGTGAAATATGTGTATCTCTGGAATGAAGTGTGTAAGTCGCAATGAAATGTTGTTTATGAGCCCTGTCCCCTCCCTGTCTCTGTGAATTAAGAGTATTGAGTGGCCAATGAGGTACCCGGAGGCGTTCCATCGCCTGGGTCTGAGGCGGCCTCGCGGCGTGCTGCTGTACGGACCACCGGGATGTGCGAAGACCACCCTGGTTAGAGCTGCAGCCTCGTCCTCCCACTGTGCCTTCCTGTCTGTCAGCGGCGCTGACCTCTACTCTCCTTTTGTCGGAGATTCAGAGAGGGCTTTAGCACAGGTACTGATATATCATCTCTGTACAGCTGATAGAAACACCTGCCTCTGTCTGCCTGCACCCTTCGTAACAAGATTCGTTGCTGTTTGTCTGTGTGTGGGACTGTGTGTGTGTGTCCGCTTGTAGCTGTTCCGCCAGGCTCGGGCCTGTACTCCTTGCATCCTGTTCCTTGATGAGCTTGACTCACTGATCGGCTCACGGTCAGGCAGTCAGACGCCTCACAGTGTTCAAACACGCCTCCTGTCCGTACTTCTGAACGAGCTGGATGGGGTTGGCCTTAAGACCCTGGAGAGGAGAGGGACGGAGAGGATCCTCCAGGCAGAGGGAGAGGGGCAGTGCCACACGCAGCAACAGGTCAGAGATTGGGAAACACCTCCTGGATACTCATAATAATAATCACATAATGCAGATCTCATCAGTATGAAGCACTACTGTTGTTTTTGCTCTCTGGCAGCTGGATTTCCACGAAGTTTGTAACAAAGATGTGATGATTGTAGCAGCCTCGAATAGACCAGACTGTTTAGACAGTGCCCTCCTCAGGCCTGGCAGACTAGACCACATCATCTACGTCCCACCACCTGACCAACAGGTAACTCATGAATCTCAAGTGTTGTTTGTATGTTGTTGTTACTTATCTTAAAGGAATACTCCAACGTTTGGGGCAAAATACCTTTTTTTACAACTTACTTGACTGGCATAATCAGCTTTGTTCATGTTTGTTTATTTCCTAAAGGTGTTATTTTGGGAGAAGTGAATGGATAGATAGAAATATAGTATTCTGGACCAGCAGATCAGGGAAGCACTGAGCAGCTAATGAGGATATTTCACCAAACCAGCTCAATTTGCTTTAACTGACAAAAACATGGAATAAGCACATTATCTATCTGTGAGTCAAAGGCCAAAAGACCCCAAACTCTGAAACCAAAGGCCTCCAGAGGGTCTGAGCTTACAGCTTGTCTGTTGATTTGGACCCACCCTCTTTCTCTTGACATATTCAAAATGATAATGATCTTAATTTATGTCACACACCTGTTACAGAGTGCTTTTTGAAGAATACAGAAAGGAACAGCAAAAGCGATGTGAGATTTGTGTCTATAAAGATATGAAAATACGTTTTTTGTGATGTCAAGGATATTTAGTCAGCCTGTTTACTTCTGTCTCAATGTAATCTCAAACTTCAGAAGAAGGCAGCTGACCGTGTGTATGTGTCTTTGTGTGTGTGTGTGTGTTCAGACTCGCCTTGCCATCTTGAAGGTGTGCACAGAGAAAATGCCCCTGGACGCTCATGTGTGTTTGGAGGAGCTGGCCACCCAGACTGAGCTTTATTCCGGAGCTGACCTGGAAAATCTGTGCAAAGAGGTAATGTGCAGTGCATCTGAAGGCTTTCCTACGACCCGCTTTTAAAACCTGCCTCTGATGTCATCCTGTTCTTAAATGCACCAGCCTGCATGCTTGCAGAGCCATCATTAGGGAATATACACGTTTAAGCTGTAATATTGTTTGTCTGTGTTTTCCAGGCTGCTCTGTTAACCCTGCAAGAGGAGAGCATGGAGGCGTCTGCTATTAAACACAAATACTTCCTCCAGTCCCTTCATAAAATGAGCCCCTCTCTCACTGCCCAGCAGATCAGCAGCTACCAGACGACCCACAGGTGACACCCTGTATATGAGCCATGGCACCAGAGTTTACATGGAAAGACAAAAAAAATTGTATTACCAATTATGAGTTGGGTCTGCAATAAAGCGTGCACTGAAAATTGAGTGAGCGTCCTTGTCTTTTATTTTCCCTTCTGTCATTTATAAGCGCTTGTCCTATGCTGAATTAATCTTAGGATGATAGCAACAGTGTTAGTAATAATACGTCACTCCTGTTGCATTTGCTTCTTTTTTGATGTGGCCACAAGGGGGCATTGCACACTAGAGAAAAATATTGATCACAAGCCAAGTTCAATGTATTATTAAATTGGCCCCTACTGGTGGATATCAGTGCAGGAAGCAAAGTGTGTGTACGTGCTGAGCACCTCGTATCACCTCTGCATTTCTGACCTGTTTCCTCTAGTTTAGTTACTGCCTGTTATTCAGTATAATTGGACTGTAACTGCATCACAATGTCTGGGTTTATCCAAATGCTGAGGAAGAGAAAAGAGGTGAGTTGTCTACATCTTTATCGTGTTACAAGTGCATCTTGTTATTCTTTTTATTAAATAAAAGACTCAAATATTATTTTGTCAGAGAAAAAATATGATGTAATTTTGTCCCCCCCTAAATGCTGTTGTACATTCCAGTTGATCCCTCTGATAGGATTCATGGCATTTGCTGCCACAGGTGCCACCTCTGCCGCCATCTACTTTCTACTGACCAAACCTGATGTCATGTGAGTCTCTATAATGTAGTTTTTCCTAATTTTGTCAAGAAAAATTTGTCCTTTAAATTGCACAGAAGATACTGTGTCCCATTTGTCTCAGACTTCTGTCAGATTTGCACATATTAGGAAAAAGCAATGTTTAAATGGTGCCACATTTTTATTCATTGTTTCTAGTTTGAATAAGACCAGAAATCCAGAGCCATGGGAGAGAATAGATCCATCAGCACCTCAGAAGGTAATCCATAACATTCCTTCTTATGTTTGTGTGTGACATTCCCTCGTTTATGTTTATCACTCAGGCTGCCAATCGATAATTAGCGTTGGAATAGGAGCAGGACCTGCCAGAGCTCAGCCGAGAACTGCTGAGTCACTTAAGGGGGGCGGTGTTATCACATTTGTGCCAGACCCTCATCATGGCATGCAACACAGCGGTCGATGCATTACTTTGATAATCATGTCATAAGCAACTTTTGGTGTGGTAGCAGGTCAGCCCAATATTTATGTCTGCTCTCTCCCTGCAGCTTATAACCATAAACCAGCAGTGGAAGCCGATTGAGGAGCTGGAGATGGTGAAGAGCATCACCAAGTAACGGCTGGCGTCTGCTAAAGAGATCCAGCCGGACCCCAGCTGACCGCCCAGACCCCCATCAGTCTAACAGAATCCTTTCCGCACAGACTAGGTCGCTGTGACATTCAGTGTGCGGAAATGCTTCTGCTACACCGGTGGGGTCTCAGCCTGCTCTGTGGTGGCTCAGACCAAGGACGTCAACAACGGTAGAAATCTATGGTAACAGATGCTCATAATGATGTGGAGTCCAAGTAAGAGAAAAAAAGCAATATTGTGCATTACTTTCTGTGATTAGAGCTGGGGTGTTATATTGATATGTAATAGGCTATGGTGTTAAACATAAGAGTCTTCATAACAACATAGATGCTCTTATCAAAGATGTAAATGTTCCTAAATGTACAAGTCAGAGTCACATTTAACATATTAATAATTATACCACCAAATTGTTATCCTGAAAGAGTTGATTTAGTCATTTATGTATGTTTGTTATCCATGTGCATGAAATAATGAACGTAATTGTGCATTAATGTGTGCTTTGACTTTTGTAGAGTGATATTCTTAGTTTGGTCTGTGCTGCAGCTGTGGTTGATGTCTCCTCTCTGTGTGCTGTCTGCCTCTTTTTTTTCTGCTTCTCAAAACTGTGTTTGACTTATGAACGTGATGCTTAGTTGCGGTCTGGTGGAAGAGACACTGCTTCCCCTGTTTTACTTGAAATACACAAAAAGACAGAACAGAGACCCTGTTTATGGTCCCAAATCATTGTAATCCATGTAGATAATCTCTCATTAAAATCCCCTCGGATGTTAAATGTTATTATGACACAGTAATTCACAGCCTTTAATCAAAGTGGATGCAAATACCAACCTGCCTGTCAGCCTGCATGTTATTTAGTTGAACATGTTTTTAACACTGCAGCGTCAGTATCAACAGGATGTTATGTCCATTCATGGCACGTATACGAGACCAGTAAGACTGCAGCAAATCATTTACTAATTTCCAAGTTTTATTTTAAAGAGGCGCTCGATGCTGTTTGTTTGCTGTTTGCAGACAGGCAAGGGCTGATGAGATGATACCAAGAGGGCAGTAAAGTAATTACTCTCGTCTGAGCAGCGGGTAAATGGGCATCATCTGCTCAGTTTATGGCTGTGTGAGCACTCAACGCTCCTATTGTGTTTTGGCGATAAGACACAATCCTCTTACTGTCCATTTCCAACATCAGAGGAGAGGGAGGACATCTGAAATGCCCCCCTCCTAGCATCCCAGATCATAGTTAAATGTTAACTAAACATTAAACGTATGAGAAAGGAGGACAGTGAGAGAGAGGTTCACATTCTGTTTATCAAGACTAGGTATTGTTACCTGGGTGTTTCAGTTAAACCACACCCTGGCCATTACTAAGGAACTTCATTTCCTTATCTGGTTTCAATAGAACGTTTATGTCAGTGTTAAGAGCATATGAACACCCTGCACAAAGTGAAAAGGCATTTAGTTTTTCTATCTATTTCCCCACTGTTGTTTGAAATACGATTCTCTCTGCTCTTAGACCCTTCATAAATGCTTCTCATTTAACTTTCAGAACTGGAAAATACATGCACCTTATAAAATTGTGAAGAAGAAGGAAGGATTTTTATGCTTTTTTATGTTGTGAAATCAAAGCTCATATCTGAAAGTGAAACATGCAGAGAACTGTACTCGCACTTATCAAACTGTGTGACTGAGGGGCTTCTTAGGGGAAGGGAGGAGGGAGGGGAAGGATGTAGAGTGAAGTGGCGGAATTGTGTACGTGACCGAGTCACAGTCATAACCTCAGACATCATGTCACCACCAAACACACCTCCGCTGTCTTACCAGGAAGTAAAGCAGTAGTTGCTCATTGTGTGTACTAAGCGGAAGCCCCTATGTGTTTATACCAGTGATACACAGCTCTTCTAAAAACTACATGGAAATTTGCAAAATGTCTACTCTGTTATCATATCATCTGTTTACACATATCAATACTTGCGTCAGCTTGGACCTTTAATGTCCAAGAAAAATCTTGTGAAATCTGTAATCTTGCTGCTTCGGCCATCACCCAGCCCCAAGGCTCAGTGTAAGCTCAGCATTTTATGGTTTCCAAAGTGAAGTAGGGCCATCAGGTGGATACTATAAACTCTTGGTTCCGTTAAAATGCAAATAGAGGAGATGGCTGGCTGTGGCTCAGTGCTTTCATGCTCACCCAACTGTTGCCTGGAAACCTGGACACTCCTACTTTTCTCATTTTGTCAATAATAAACCCTTGTTTTAATTTTGAGAACGGCCTTTTTTTATATAAGAATCAAACATCTCTTTTGAACAGCAAGTTTTAAACCTGTCTTAAATATGTGTGCTCAATTTTATTATGTAAAAGAAGACTAACCAAACCTGCGCTATTACTGTTCATTCAACACTGTAAAATGCTGTCATGCTACAACAGAAGTCCCACATCACTTTTGTGAAGGTCGTCAGAGGGATTCAAGTCAGTTTTTGTAAAATCACACCACCCAGTGTTCGGAATCAAGAGCAACATGGCCACAACACAGTGCATTCAAGTGCAACAAACCTTTACAAACACACTGTTCACATTTACATCATTTATTTCCAATGCAATGTTTATTTTATTCACACTTTAGTTAATAATGATTATTCTAGTTGAGAAAGTTGACAATCGTTATTAGTGAAAGGAAGCATGACTGAAGCACTCTCACAATCAAAATAAATTTGATGAAGTTGGGTCAAACATACACAACATTAAGTTATGCAATGGAAAATAACCAGATTCGAGATTTTAAATCAGTTTCATTTGGAATGTGCAATTTACTGTATTTCAATAATGCAGTGCAAAACTAAACCTCAAGTGGTTATAATACCATGCAAATGAAAGTCAAATACTGACCTCAACCTCCAGTTATCCAGAAGTATGAGATGTTCAGAAAACATAAGATAAATTATTTCATCACAAAAAAAACTGAGAGACGCATTTCCTGGTTTCCCTTGATTAACACTAGAGCAATGGAGAGGTTTACGATGAACCCCGACCAGAGCCTGAACACTCGACACAGACAACATGATAACACTGTTATCAGCAAACCTCGAAATCCACAACGTTCCTCATGAAATACTGCAACTATCAAATACTGAAAATCCGCCCCCCCCCTCCCATTCTGCCCGATTTACTGTACTGATGTGTCAGTGTGTGATATGAGCACCTTACACGACAAATCCAGTTTTGATTCATGTTGTAGCCTTGTACTACACTGCAAGCACACTTTACAGTATAACTAACCATTATTCAAAGCATCACCGTGAACATCCTGCCCTGATTTATGTTTGTCAGTGTCAGTTTAAATTCAAACATCTAAACAGCTATGGTATCCTTTGGAAAATGGTTTGTGGTAATAGGTATGCATTGCAGCGCAGTACCTGGGCTAAAACGGAAATAAAATTGAAAGTGTCTTTTACTTGCAGTGTTTGATTGAAACAACACTGAGATCATTCGACCCATTCTAGCATTTAGCGTCATTCAAAGTCAGCCACACTTTGATTGTCGATTGCCTTTTCTCCCAATAAGTTACTCCTAAAGAAACATGCTACAATAAGATAGGTCATTCAGTTTTCTAAGTACTGGTCAGTACAGCCAATTCAGAATAGTTTTGAGAATACAAAAACATATTTCAACAAAATCTGCCATACAACAGCCTTTGGCAAAAGAGTGTGTAGGTGCATATGAAGAGGGACTCCACTCCAGTGTCCCCCGAGGGACCAGGAGGACAAAGGCTGCACTACACACTGCCTCAGTGACGCTGATGACATACTGGTGAGGAGTGCATCTTCTACGCTTTGTGATTACAGCAATTATCAAGTGACATGAGGTACCTTTTCATTTGCTATCATCCTTAGTAAAATAAAAAAAAAATAAAATAAAAAAACTTGTAGTATACAGTCCACACACCTAGTAACAAAGAGTAAATTACATCTGATGACATTACATCAGCTGTCAACAATCAAATATTTGAATACAAAAAAGGAGTAGTTTTAACAATTGAAATAGGCTTTAATGGTGAATTTAAGAGCATTTTTTTCCTTTCTCTAATTGGTTGAACATTTAATCTTCAACCTCCTTTCTGAAAGCTTTGCAAGCATAAGATGAAAGACCCTGGAGGACGCAGTGATCCTTGAAATAGAAAAGTCCCTCTAGTATTGTTTCACTGACTGTCCTTTGGCACAAGTGCTTGACTTTGTCCACTTGCATTGCACTTGTCCTGCTATGGCACTGAGCTGTAACAGCGGTATATCATACTGGCTGTCTGCATAGTCTCTGCCTTGTGGCTCTGCCAAATTCACCGTGTGCGTTAATGTTAACGTGACTCATCAGGCGCTGGGCAGCTGGCAGTGTGCACAAGTGTGTACCAGCCTCTGTCTGTGTGTCTGAACCTGGACTGTGCATCTGGTGAGGCCGTATGTGTGGAGCATCAAGTGACGGGCCTTGGCCTGGACGTCTTCCCAATTGCTAGCACTAGAGGGCGCTGTAAACACAGAAACACACATACCAAGTCAGCCATACAAAACAACTTCAATGAGAAATAGTGATTGTTTTGTTGTTGGTCATGGTGTTTTTAACCTCAACAACTGCTTATATTGAGGTGACACATTTACATGTATCCATTTTGTAAGTTGGACATAATGTTCACAGGGGCAAAAAAAACTGTAATCCAGTATCTACATGTGGCATTTTTAGCCCCTGTATTTTTTTTTTCCCACAAATGAATTAAAAAGGTCAAATCTGAAGTTTTGGGAGTAAACAATGACTCATTTGCTTAGGGGAAGTCAACGACGGGAAATGAAACAACTCATGAAATTTACCTTCACTGCTCGTGCAGTGAAGGTAAAAAAAAAAGAAGGAGAGAAATTCAAACAAGAAGTTTTAAACAAATGTGAGGAAGTCATCACAGCTTGTTGCAATAATAATTAAAATATTTACTGATCCATATTTTGGTGTTAAGTGGGTGAAAAAAGTTCTGAGACACACAGCACGGATTTGTTCAAGCAGAACTGCACAGGACACAGGATGACACTGCAACAAAGGGAGTAGCGTGCATCTATCAATCAAAGAAAAGTGATTTGTTAGTGAGCTCTTGCAGGTGTGTGCTGTAACAGAGGGCATCTGCAATACTGTGGTGAAAAAAGGAAAGAAAGTGAATCCACGGGGTAATTTTGGATTTGTGTTATTGAGTAAGAGTTCTTGAGAAAGCCAATGAAAGACATCAGTGGTGTCAAGATTATGGTCATGTTGTGATCTTGATGTGTATCAAAGAGCGATATACACATGTAGCGGAGGTAGAGAAGATTATGTTGTGAAGTCATGGAAGGGCAGGCCAAGTATATGTACTGCAGTGGCAACTGTGATGAAAGATCAAAACGAGGTCCTACAGGGATTAAGGAAGAAAGGGCTGTAAAGAACAAGGAACACATTATCATATGCACATATCCTTTCTTTACAGCAGACCGAGCAGACAAAGCACCAGGCTGAAAATGTATTGATGAGCATTCCTTGCTTTTATAGCAATAAAACAATAAAATAAGTCAATGAAAGGAAATATGAAGAGACAATGATCATTAATGCTGCCAGATGCATTTTGGATGTTTAGGACATCAAAAGAGATGACTGAGTGAATTTATTGAGGGGTGGATCATCTCGAGTCATGGGGTCTGGATGAGTAGCCTAAATGAGAAACAGCAGATGAGGGAAGGTGTCAGGATAGAGTTTGATACTTCTTACACAAAGACTGAGGGAAACAGCCTGATTCAACACAATCTAGCAGTAATATAACATATTCAATGCCAGCTGCCATAAAACTCGGAAGAAAGAGAAGAAGGAGCAAGAATATGATGGAAAAACACTTAACTGACATCTGTGGCAAGGAAATGGAGTGGACATAATTTTAACTAGACATAAATGTCTACATGAGGCCCCACAGATGACGATGCTTATCAGAGCAGAATCTCTTCCATGAAGTCAGAGAACTGTTTGCAGATTTCAGAGACAGAATTTTGGGAAGGTGAGGATCTGGACAAGGGTATCAAACAATTTACAAAGTGCTGGGAGAAAGGAGAAGAATTTTAGCACTACCCAGAGTGAGTCACTGACTAGTGACCAAACTGAGCCGCCAAGTAACAAAGACCTTGTTCAGGGAGGTGACCAAGTAGCACCCCGACAGAAGTACAGACGTTTCTGGTCGTGATGGAAGAACAGTTGGCACAGTCCCTCACAAATCTGGACTGTATGGCAGAGGTGCCAAAAGCAAGCCACTTCCGAAAAGCAGCACAGAGGAGCAGCTTGAAGTCTGCATAATCAAAGTAAAATTGTCTGAGAAAATGATGCAAATGATTCTGTGGTCTGATGAAATGAACTGAGCTCTTCCGTTGTAACGCAAAGCACGATTTCTGGCAAGACCGAGGCCAAGCTCATCATCTACCAGACATTATCCCTACATGACATGTGGTGGTGGCAGCATCAAGCTGTGGTGGAGGAGGCTCTTCAGCCACAGAGGCTTGGAGGCTCTTAATCGGAGGAAAAGAGCATGAAGCCAAATACAGGCAAATTCCTCAGGAGAACCTGCTTCAGAGCACTACAGACTCAGACAAAACCTTATATTCCAACAGTTCAGTGACCCTTAGCGCACAGCCAGCCAAATCCACAATGGAATGGCTTCAGGGCAAGAATGTCAAAATCCCTGGGTGGCCTGGCCAAAACAGTCCTGCATCCCACTGAAAATCTGTGGAACGGCTTGAACTGACATCCAAATCTCTGTGGAAGAATGGGGAGAAATTCCTAAAATCTAGCTGTGCCAGGCTGATAGAAAAACAAATCCAAAAATCTGGCTGTGCCACGCTGATACAGACACATCCAAGAAGACATAAGCTGTCATCACTGTCAAAGGTGCTTGTCCACAGGATTAATTCAGGGGCGCTTGAATACTTCTAAATTAGATATTTCGGTATTGAAGAGTATGGAGGAGACTGGGAATGCTGCACTGGGTCAAAAATAAGGAAACGTAATGGCAGTAAAAGAAAAATGTGAAAACAATCAGGCGCTCTTCCAGGGTGAGGGGAAATAACACAAGACAATAAAAATGTCTTGAAAATGAAGTTAATAATGTCAGAAACATTCAAAAAATCTTATGCACTATGATCATGAAAAAAAGTAAATTCAGTACAGGTACAGTTTTGACTACATTGTCCTCATCAGGGTGTGAACACCCGGATGGGGTTGGATTTTTGGGCTGTTTCTCACATTATGGACTTCATTCACAAAACAGCTTGACAATCATTTATTGTCTAGAGATTACAGTTATTCAGTTTCAATAAATTATATGCATGAGAAGAAAATGAAGAAGAGGGTTGGCATGGTTTATGTGACCACTTTGATATAATTGTTGTGATTGAGGGTAATATTATGGTTGAAATAAAAAAAAATAACATTCATTTGCTTTGAATGTAAATAAAAGTAATGAAATTACTCTAAATATATGACAACAATGAAATTTTTGTGTGAGTGTAAGTGAATACGCTGACTGTCATGGTACTTTATGAAGACTTTTCTTATTGTCTAAATTCCTCTCTCTTTGGACGCACTGATGTGTTATGGTCACTCACAGAGCTGGAGATGTACTAGAGCAGCGGTCTTGTCAGCAGTCAGCGCCCAAACATTCAGCTCATCCACTGACTGGACATCCTCCAGCTTCAGGAGGTCCTCTTTGATTCGCTGAATGTCCAGGTGCCTGGGAGTGCCTGACACAGTGGGAAATACAATGCCATTAGATCCCATATGCTTAAAACTGTGCCATAATGCACTCACACCCCTGCACCTGTGTGTTATATACTGTTATGCGCTGTTGTATATTGTGTTGTGTTTACTGTAAATTGCAAAATGTTTCTTTCCAATGCTGTAAGCACTGTACCGGAGAGGTAGTTCCCTTTGGGGATTAATATCGCTGAACTAACTAACACCCCTCTTACAAAATATTTCTGTAAAATAAAATAGAGCACATGAAATGGAACAGGTAGGAAATGATATAATGTACAAAACAGTGTTATTTGCTATCATTAGTGCTCAAGCACAAATGGGCACAAAATAGGCTTGGAGGCTTCAAGTTTGGCACTCTTCTTCAAGTAACATCAAGAGCGAAACTGGAAACGTAATGCAATATAGCTGCTGTATTCCCAAGCCTGTTTTGTGCCTCATTTCTTGCTTTGATGTACTTGTGACTTACAGCACAAGTGATTGCAAGTAACATTTTTGTAGCTCCAGAACTGCTGCAGTTCTTACCCAATTACAAACCTATCTTTCACACCTGCCTTTTCATTTGTACAATAATAACCTAAATAATACAATCTCCTAGGACTTTGAGGCTGGTATCCACGGCTACTACTGCCAATGTTTTAAAAAGACAGAGGTAAATGGAAAAAAAACAACTTTTACCTTCCAATACGATGACACCTGTGTCTCGTATGATGCGGAGAGTGGTGAAGAGTACAAGAATGGAGAAGACGTAGGTACAGATGGGATCTGCCAACTTGTATTCCGGCTGTAAGAGCAGAGAGCTACATCAGATCAACTGAAATCAGCGACTTTTTTATATTTCTCTAGGGAGCAGAAGAAAAGCTAGGGCCTGCCTGTCAAATAACAGTACATTTTCATCTGGTAACAGGTCATGGCCTTGCATGAATTACTACTGTGTAGTGAGCAAAAATCTACAGGGGACCTCTTTAACATATACCTGAATAAACACATGACGGTATAGGGCAACAAAAATTGTTATAGAAAACTTTCTCAGCATTTAAAGCTAATTTTGGAAAACAATGAACATCGACTTCTGATGCATAAACCAGACCATGCGAGGGGCAAGGCACCTTGAAGCGGACAATGTAGGCAGCTATGAGCACCCCAACACTCTGGACGAGGTCTCCCAAGGCATGGATGAAGGCAGCCCTGACAGCCAGGCTGCCATGCTGCCTCTGCTGCTGGCCGGAGCCAGCGGAGTGTGAGCCTGCAGCGGCTGCAGCACCGTGGGAGTCACCATGGCCATGGGAGTGTGAGTGGAGGTGACCGCTCTGGTTCAACAGGAATCCCATTCTAAAGACACACAGTATCAACAAGAGAGGGATATGAGAAGACATGGAAATCATCTGGGATTTTGGATAACGTGATTTCACGCCATGGCGTAAGTGTGGCCTTTTAAAACACAGGAATGCAATTTTTTGAACTTACTAGACTGTTCTATTATTCTCCTCCACTTGCTTGGTCATCATATCTACATTACTAAGTATTTATCTTGTGTGTAAACATCTTATTAAGGTACCAATAGTCACCCCTAAAATACTGTCACAATACTGATAAAGAGGCTATATGTAATACAGAGATATTTAATTTTTAACAAATCACCGATCCCTAGGGAGATATTTTCAGTCAAGCTCATATTATCGCTCACTGTCTAGGATTCAGAAACCGCAAGAAGTCTATATTCATCTATCCACCTCTGGGGTCAAACACTGAGAATCAGAAATGTAGCTAAATAAAATGACAGCCTGACAGTACTTTGGACTGAAACATTTTTGCTGATATAGTCAAACATGGATTACGCCTTGTCCTGGCCTTATATTTCACTTCTAATTTTAAGTCAGTTCAGTTTCAGTTTTCTATAAACACATTTTACATGTAGTGCATCAGGATATGCGTGTGTGTGTGTGTGTGTGTGTGTGTGTGTGTGTTTCACTCACATAAGGTTGACAGCCACCCCCACAGCTGCAGTGATGAGCATGACATCGCCATCTATGCTGAAGTCTTGGTGTATTGTCCTCTGCACAGCCTCATTTAGCAATACCCCCGTCAGAATATAGATCAGCAGCACACTGATGCCTGCTGATACCACCTCTAGAAAAGGAAATAACCATCAGTTGCATACACTCAAATAAATAAGGACATGTTGAATAGTGTACTTATGAAGCATTTGCAGAAAATACATAAATGTACACTAATTATGTGCAGGGGATTATACAGTTATAAGGATGAGGAAGCTGTGGTCTAATATGTTTTGAATGCTGACTTCTGAATTTTTTTAACTGCTGACCAGCCCTACTGATTCATTCACACGAGGATATTTTGAAAATTCCTGTCAGTATTCAAAACCTGATAGGCCACCGCTTCCTCACAGGACACCCTTTGTGCCATGTTTGTGACTTGTTCATATTTTAGTTAGAACTAAGTTTTTGAGAGTCATTTTTTGAACACAATACATGAATGGACAAGCGAAAAACACTGTACATGCTAGAATGAGTGGAGATTCCAGTGAACCTGAGAGGCAGTAAACAGACTTATATCAAGTTCAAAAACATACACAGGCGAATGTTTTACTCAACCTCCGCATTACTTTAAGTTTTGTTTTAATTTAGCTCTTGGAGGAATAACCCAAGAGAGATAAAGCAATCCAACTAAAACCAATCAACCAACACTGAAACTGGGAGCACTAAGTTAAGCGGCAGGCTGCTTCACAGAGCAAGGTCTTAGCCAGGTAATGATTAGTAAGGCAGAGAAAAACAGTATGCGCTTCTAACTAAAGCTAAAGCAGCCATACCGAGGTCAGCTATGTGGATAAGGTAAAAAAGGATCAGATCCAGCTTGGAACACTGCTGATCACACACATTCTTCTTTGAACATGATCCATCTGCATTAAATCCATCTGTATTTAGTTGCCCTACACAACAGAGGGGTGGGGGATGTGGGGGGTTGTGTGAAATCAGAGACTTACCCAAGCGATGCAGTCCAAAGGTAAATCGCTCGGTGGGTGGTTTTGCAGAAAGCCAGAGGGCCAGCAGAGAAATCAAAATGCCCACCAGGTCTGTTAGCATGTGCAGGGCGTCAGTCATAATGGCTAGGCTGTTTGCCACATAGCCACCTGTAAGTAAACATATAGAGTTAGATCATGCAATTAAATATCATGTGAACACAAACATTTCATTAATCAGGGTCCATCTGAGCAACATGTAGTAAGAATGACGTTAGACAGGTACGGCTCCCTGCAGATACAGATCGGTGGGGGAGGAATGCTGCTTAGACCTTATCTTATAGTACAGGCCTATCTCATGTACCCTTATTGTGTGTAAATGATATCTTGATCTTTTTTTATGACCGCAAATGGTCTGACTGACTAGGCAGCACTCTTCTGTCCCAAGTGAAAATGTTTTGGAAAGCCTTTATTACATGGACTGCAAGACAGTTAAAAATGACCGGCTGTGCCAAAATAATGGTTTTCATCTGATTCATAATCTTTTTTGACTTCAGACACAGTGTGTTGACTTTCTTTTTAAAATTAAATGTTTTACAGCAAGTGGAGGATTCCAAAGTTTGCTAATGTCATAGATCAACAAAGATCAGGAGTAAAATAACAACAACATTTTACTAATAATAATCTTTATCTATGCCACTTACCAAACCAGAGTTATAAGGCACATTATAATAATAGTAATTTAAGGCATCCTTTAATCCAAGAAGCTGTGCCTGCAGTGCAAGTCATGACACTGACAGTTCAGCTGGACCTGATGTGTTAAACTGGGAAAGCTGTCTGTGTGACACCACTGCCTCTTGATCACAGGCCTGACCTGCTGCTGATTCAACAGCAATGCCAACCACTGCACCTTCTTACCTACAAGTTCCCCTATCATAAAGAGGAAGTACAGCACTGCTGCAAAGCCCAACTTCTTCATCACTCTCCTCTGCTTCATCCTCTCCCTCTTCTTGGTGCAGCTGTCGCAGGGGTCCATGTTGAGCCCCGGGCTGCCCAGGCTGGAGGAAGAGCCGAGCAGCGAGTCGTCGTCGTCCACCACCAGGGTGCTGACCGCCACCCCGTTGGAAGGAGCACCGGCGGAGTAGTCCGACATTTCTCCGGACACGACCACTTTGAGTTTATTGAATTTGGGTGTCTCATCTTCACCGAGCTCGTCGGAGAAGTCAAAGGGCGCCGTGTCGCTCAGGTCCCAGTCGTCCCGCTCCCTCCTGAAGGCGGACCGCACCTTGCTCATGAAGTTGGCACCTGACATCTTTGATTTCGGTGCGGCAGATTGAGTCCGGCTCACTGTAGGCTCCTGGCCTCCACGGAGCTCCTCATCAGGTAATCATTCACACCCTCCTGCGGTACATGCCAGGGAGCTTACACCCCCCTCCATTTTAGCACCTGGAGGAAAGCGTCCCAGCTGCTCACACTGTCGAAAGGGAGACCAAACGATTACATAAGCAGCCGTGCCTTTCACTTTCCAGAGCCACTGGTCAATCCCCCAAGCAATCATGTGAACCCAATTTTGACAGACTTGCTATAACACCCAGTCGGTGAGTTAATGTCGCTAATGTTGAGCGTTAAAGTCTTTTAAACTCAAACTTGTACTGCTCACTAAACTTTCGGTGCGTTTGTCTTTTAAATATAAACAGACAGTCTGGGGGAAACTGTTACATTTTGCGGAAAATACAACGGGAGATAAAAAAGTTAACTAGCCTCGGCTAAAGTTAACATGCTAGCACAGGCTATCTTACATTGTCGGCAGGCGCTTGTATTTTGGGCGGAATTGGTGGAGATACAAGCAGCTGGACTTACCACTAACCGAGGTGTTCAGTCGCACTTTGCTCAGTATTCAAAGCTGGACATTTTATAACAGATGTAAACATTTTACCCGTAACGTCCCCGAAACCCGGAAGTAACACTGTTAACAAGTTCGGTTTCACCATAGATATAGAGCGAAAGCTAGATACGTCACCGCGCTGTTTTCGCACGGTGAGCGACGTGCTGACGCAGCGGCCATTGCAGAGGGGGCATCCCTCCCATTGTGGACAGTGCCCGTACAATTAAAATAAATCATAACTCGCTTATTTCTCAACCATTTTTCACGTGTTTTTTTGTTACCAACGTCATGACATTTTATTATAATACAGAAGTTTTGATTAAATAAAAAATAAAAAATTCTATATAAAATAGGCTACTTTTTACCAAGATAAGAGTAAAATGTACTTGATGCTTAATTATATTAACAATCAAATCTTTCAAACTAATATCTTATTACCCAGATACATATATATTTAAAAATAAAATTAGTTTACAGCCTTTAACTATATAATTTACTTACATTCAGTATATATAAATGCACACACAGTAGTGGAAGCAATCCGCTGTTTTATTTCAATGTACAAAAAACATTTTCGCAT
>OMLB01043786.1:0-14642 GCA_900302555.1 Myripristis jacobus | reverse complement strand
ATGAGCCTACAGTCAAACCTGACCCGAGCCGGGCTGGGGGGGGGAGGGGCGTGACAACGGGACAAAAGAGCAGTGTCATAGTGTTGAAGGCCTGTGTGTCCCAAGCTGCATTTCTGACACATCACGATATCATCACCTCACATCACATCATTCCACCACCTCCCCCCGTGAACATCTCAAAACAGTTGGTAGGAAAAATCCAGAGGGACATCCTGCCATATTTCAGGTGGCAAAAAGCTAATGTTATCCTCCTGCCATCCATCGCTATGCTACATCGTTATACATGATGAGGATCACTGAATGAAATTAGAATTTTTACATGAAGCATCACCCAACATCTTGGCCTCATTTCATTTTTAAAGTCCACCGAAGCTTGAAAATAAAATGCATTGGATGTAACACCAGCTTTCAGCTCTGCTAACAAGTCACTTCCAGGCTCAAGTGAACCTGAGACAAATAAATGTGGCCGATGTATTTGTCAATGTTTCATATGTAAATCATGCCGATTGTATAATGACCAGCAGTAAGCTATTATACAGCAGATGTGATCGAATGCCAGTGTTTGCTGTTCTTTTGCAATTTCACCTCGAAACACGGCCCGGTGACCCACGCGGTTTTCACCCCCCCGCGTTTTCTTCCTTTCCAAAGCTGCAGAAAGATAATCAGACTCTGATCTCTGCGGGAGGAGCGACCTGGGGACACGGCAGCTCGACATCGTCCTTTTGTGGAGAAAATTGGTGCCGCCCACTCGAGAAGCGTTACGGCTGTCACGTGAAAACATGGTGAACGGCCGTTTTTCAGAAGACGAGAAGGTGACGCCGGCAGTAAAACATCACGAGAAGCATCGGCGGCCGCTATTAGAGTTGTATTTTGTTAGATAATCCATTCTGCTTCTTCTGACAAAAAGATAAAGCCTTGGGGGCTATTTTCGCCCAACACATATCCTCATAGAGCCGGAGAGATATTACCCCCGCCTTATCTTGGAAACATATGGGCAGCACTTTGATAGATTGTGGCTCCATAAGGAAGAAATCTTTATTCAGGGAGCGCCTGTTTAATTCCATGTAAACCTCTCCCTGTGTCTCCTTCACCACATTATCTCACTTTTCATATTCCGCACAGTGCGAAGGTGACACTCGGCATGCCTCTGGAAACTTTACGCCGCTTTTTAATTTATTAACATTTGAGTTCATTCCTCAGCTGAAACTTGTTCTGCAAGTGTCATGTGTGCTTAATTACCTAACAAGTAACTAATTGCCTTGAGATTAGTTTTTCCAGTCATGGATGAAAAATCCGCACCCCCCCCTCCCTTTAAATGCTGTATTCTACACAAAGATTTATCTTCTGCCCATATTTATGAGAAGCACACAATCAAGTGGACTGTGCTGGCTGCGGGAAATTATGTTGATTCCATGTTATCACTCTAATGCGGAGACACTGCAGCGTCGCGCTATACAAACCGCATTACCCATGAAGGGTCAAATTCATTGCCTTCAGATGGAATGGGATTCTTAATTACACACAGTAAAATGAGCTAATTGTGCAACTAAATCAATTAGAGGTAGTAAATGATTTCCTGCTTCAGGGCAGACTTGGATATGCGGCATATAGACATGAGCATCGCCATGCAGAGCTGCGAGGGGGAGAGGTGGGCGCACGCCGTAAGTTGTTTGTTTGTTTGCTTGTTTTTAAATACCGTAAACACTTGACATGTTCGCATTATGAACATAAATTGTAAATTGTAAGCCCATAAATATGTTTCACTCACTCTTATTCAGCCCTGACTGTAGGTACTCTGTCTTTGCTGTTGGGTGAAAGTGATTAAATTGCTTTTTTTTTTGTAGAATAAGGAGGATAATGCTTATGTAAGCAGTGATACATGAGAGTGAGCGCCGGCTCCTTGTGTGTCTCCAGCTGCAGCACACCAGTGCCAATATCGCATGGTATAGCATGACCTTGAGTGTATTATTGAGAATTTATCACGGTTACATTATTAATTCATTAGTGAGTTTTGCTTCTGGGAAAATTATTCCACTAAGAAAAATCGTTGCCGGTACAATGCGGCTGCCGGCATTGTTGCTAAGCAGCGTCAAGCGACAGCGGCCCGTGATACGCCCAGTGCATTTACTTGACTAATCATGCGGTGCTTTTCAGCCAGCTGGTGAATGTACTCAACCGCCCAGGACGTCTGCTTTACGCTGTTCGCCTCATTCCTCTTCCTTTCTAGAGCATCCAGGTCCTTGTTGCTGACTTCAATAAAAAAACATTTGTGAAACTTTGAAGTGGAGGCTGGTCATTCATTTGTGTTTTTTTTTCTTTCTTTTTTTTTCAAAAGCAAAATCACAATCGTTGTAATTCTTTGCTGCTGCTGTTAGCTTGGCAAGCCGCGGCGTATCATCTGCTACAGTTCAACAGGTCAGCAGCTCCTTTGCATGAGCCTCGCTGCAGATATCAAAGGTAAACAATGGCAGAGTGATAATTGCATAATTAAGTGCCTGTGAGATGAAGTAGAGTGTCATCCGCCAACAAAAGTGCTGGGACTGGAGCGGACCGTTGTCAAGGAACACATCCAAAATGGAAAATATATTATGTCATAACTGGAGTCGTCAAAATCTACATTGGCGCTATTAATGTTGAAGCCAATGGGATCAATGTAGAAAATCTCACTATACATACTATGCTGTTTAAACTTTGACAGGCCAGAGATTTGACCGCATACCAAAACACACTTTACATAACACAGACTGGTGTTTTTGTATCCAGTGTGTGTCAGCTGTCACTGTTACTGGCTGCAAAACATCAGGATACCGTGCATCAAGCCCAGCTCATGCTAATGGAAATGACATAATGTTGATGTTAGTCATATCCGAAAGTATACTTAAATTCAAAGTCAATATATCAAAATGTGAGCTGCTTAACACGATGACAAATTGCCAATAAGTTCAGCACAGGGGGAAATAACCGGGAAAAAAACAGAAAAATTGCAGTTAAATGGTTGGATCGCTAAAAAACTATGCACAGCGAGTGTCCCTCTTCCGGATCAGGTTTCCTCCTCAAGCCCTTCATGTTCTCCAGCTTTCACCTGCTTTCAAGCACGGCCCTCCGGGGCATGTCCTACTATATTTGCTGCCTGGGGAAGGAAATTTCAGCACCTTAGGCACCTGGGACTCATCTGAAAGTCGACATTTTTTTGCTGACTTTGTTGACTACGCTAAGAAAGGCTGTTATTCAGGCGAGAGCGGGCGAAAACAGTGAAAGATGGGGATGGTAATTTCCAAGACTTCCATTGCTGCTTCTCCTTAATTTGACAATTAAGCTATGATGTTCATATGAGAGAGGGGGGAGCTAATATTTACAGATTTACTAATTATTGGCTCATAGCATCAGCTTGCACAGATTTGACAATGAGGGAATGAAGCGTCAATCCAGCAGCAATCACAGACGAACAAACAAGCAAATGGGTATTAAAATGTAATTTCGGGCACCTCTCTGGTTGGCTCAGGCTGCCTCACATGACCTGTGCCCTGGGCCAGCCCCCGGGCTCCTCACAGACATTGGAGGAATCTCTCCGCCTGTCTCCTTGTCTCGGTCCAGTTGTGAAAAGTCAAAAAACACACAGAGTTATTCTGTGGGCAGCAGGAGATAATGAGCAAGACAGATAGACACATGGAGACACACAGAGAGAGAAAGGAAGGACTTTTATGGAGAGAGGAGAGTGGCAATGTCAGGAGGTGCGAGCGGAGGGTCTGTAAAATATTCATCGCCCTCCCTCCCCTCTTTCCACCGACCCCCGTCAGCGTTTCTCAAGCAGCCGAGACCCCGAGGTCCAGGAGACCATGACAGGACAGAGCGGAGTCAAGGCTGGGCAGAGATTGCTAAACAGCACGCTTAAAATGCGGGGAACAACTGATGCAATTTCCGCAACTTCTGATGTCAGAGCCACTGTAGTTTTGTTTCATCCGCGGTTCTTGCGAGGTCCGTCATGGGAAGCGCTTCACCGTCCTGCCCTCCACCTTCATCTGCCGCGCCACAGGTCACGTCCACACGGATACAGCTTTAAAAATCCTTCCACGCAGGAAACAAGCCCATCTCCGAACACAAAGAATCCAACGCGGGAGTGGAGCCGCTGGATGACGATGATGAGTCGCAAATGCAGATACAAACGCAGTTAAAATCAAATGTGATGTCCTAAGCTGTCTGGAAAACAAAGCCGGACGCCAAAAGCAAGGGTCCGCTGCTCATATGGACGGATGACAAGGTCGAGCGACTGAAAGTGACAAATGAATGCAGAATTTTAGGTCTGTCTCATTGCATTCATCCAAAATATAGGCAAATTAACGAGGAAATGTCACATGAAACATGACATGAAACATGACATAGAACAAATGTCATGTTTGCATTAAAGATCAAGGATTAAGTCCAGCACTTTGTACAGTAATGAGACAGTCCTAAGCCGACATATTCCCTAAAAACACGACCTAACATGGAAGGTTCCCTGCAAATTAAATAGACCCACTGGACTGAAAATGAAGAACAGACATTTGTCACGAGGCAAGTTTTAAGTGTGTGAGGTTAATGTCTCCGTTCTGAGCATGTGCAAAGAAGTCGCGGCAGTGATGTCAGCATTATCAAATTGTACTGGTCGCCTGTGTGCACTGTACAAAGAGACGTGCAGTTTTTTTTTCTTCTTCCTTCCCTTCTGGAGAGTGTTTTCGGTGCCCAAAAATGCTGTTTTCATGTGGACTGAAGGTCAAAACAGAGAGAAAACATTAGCCGTGGTCATCGTCCTCTCTCTCTCTCTGTTTCCTGTGTGGTGTGTGTGTGTGTGTGTGTGTGTTTTATGAGACACGATTCGGCCCTGCTATCCGCAATCAGGCGGTATTTTCGTGTCCAGACATCCCCAGCCTATCTGCACGGGTTGCTGTGGTAACGGCGAAGGTGCGAGCGACCAAAACAAGCGTGCCTTTTTCCATATGGATGTGGTGCCGCGCAATTAAAATGCAACAAGCGTGAGAAATGGAGATCATCATCTCCGCCGCCAAACAATAGCTCTGTCGGGTCGCAGTGCAGAGCTCCTCCGTCGCACCAGATGAACCCAGCGACGGAGGAGGCTGGGGGGGGACGCCGCCATGCCGCCCAGCTACATGGAAATCCAACTGGAATCACGTTTCAAAACCACCTCCAAAAGCAAAAAATAACATTTAATGTGTTTTTTTTGCTGTCCAAATCAGCCTGGATGCAATCTACATATGCCAAAAATGGATTTGGGCTTAAGTTTCCCAGTGTTTCCCACCGCTACAACACCTGTTACCTGTGTGTGATCAACCCCGCTGCTCCTCGTCACTAATCAGCCCTCGGCATTTTATTGACCAGGCGATTACCCACCAGTAGCCCTCAATAGATTTTTTTTGTATGGACGTTATCCTGCCGGCGAGTGTCTTCATTATACAGAGGAGGGCTGAAACCCCCAAAGTAACACTCACCATTTGTGACAGCTGTTTGCCTTTCAACACATCCCTATTTATACAAAACGCTCGAAACCGCAGCGCATTAAAGCAAATTGTGCTACTTTTTGAAGGTCAGCTGGTAGCTTTAGTCACTAATTGGCAAAATAACACCACTTCGTCAATGCAGATCGGTCCGATTTTACTCAAGAGATATTAAATGATTGCCACTTTCTTTTTTTTGTCATTTTCTTTTTTTTTTTTTCCAAATGCACTGTTCATTTTGGAGCAGAAATCCTCAGCTAAGGACATTCTGGGATGATGCAACTCCTTTGATTTTACAGATAACGCTGTATTTTTCTTTAGGCAAGAAGAGCACTTCTCATAGACAGACTTAACTCGTGGCAGCGAGAAGAGGCAAGACGGTGCCAGTGCACAGATGAAAGGACACGGAAAGGAGAATTTGACAATTAACATTAAAGGATAAAGGACCTAATTGACATTTTTGAACAACATAAAATTTGAACCTTTGATGTCCTCCGGTGACATCTGGAGGTGCTCTGCGGAGGATGAGGTAAGCATGAAGTGAGCGAGACTACGCGGCCTTTAAAAACACCATCTGTCCCTGTGATAGCACGGGGCTGCAGACACTTTGGTAAGAGATTTGCTGAACAAAAGGTTTTCGCGGATTTGATCGACTTAATTGGCGCTGACTTGATCGAGCCACCTCCCAGCATGTAAACGCACCGACTTAATGCTGGTTCGTGCTTGTGTGACCCGCCTGCGGGGCTCTTGGCGGTCCGTGCCGCCTAAAGACCGGCTACCGTAATTCCTTTCAGCGCGGCGCACTGCGGAACGTGTCACGCATGAACACCGCATGAACCGACGAACAAAGAGTCCAGCTGCTGTTGAGGGGGCTTTCGAACACCTCATAAATTGGAAAGCTGACCATGAGAAGCCCCGGAGGGATTTTAAGGGGATAAGGTTGCATTTTACGGTTCTGTGGGTCCTGAAAAAAAAAAATGGTCGATTTCATTAGAAAGAGCTCGAAGGTTTTGCATCTCGATAGGATCTCGCTGGAGCCTGTGGAGGTTTTACGGGTTTTTTTTCTGGGTTTTTGGAGAAAGTTGTCCACATTCACAGGGATAACCGGACTGCTTTTGACTCTCCAAACAGCATATGACATGTATAGCATCATCTCAAAGTTGTATTTTAACAGGGTTATTCTGTATTGGCCGCCCTCGCCAAGGTGAACATCAGGCAAGCTTGAGTGACTTCACACATATTGGCTGTAATGTCGTACATGGCCAGTTTCAATGACCGCTGCAAAGATAATGCCCGAGTAGAACAAATGAGACAAAGCACACCTCGTTTGACTTTTGAATTGTCATTACAGTGCATATGATACGGCTGGCTCAGTGTCATTATTTGTGCAATGAATCATGAGTAACCCGGCTAATGCCTCACGCCACAATAACTACCTACTGCACATCCGCTCTCAAAGGAAGAGAAGTGTACGCTTTGTCACATATATCCACTCATATGGATTTCAGGACTTTATTGAGCAATAAAAAATATACACCAAGGAAAATATCATTTTCCCTTTTTCCTTATTGTTGTTTTTCCATCTCAAAATCTTATTTAATACTTCCAGATGAACGACCCATGATCCAAAGCGACAAAAATAAAAAAAAGGAAGGGCAGTCAGTTAGTTCGACGGTAGAAGTTGGAACGACCAGAGCAGTTTGAAAGCATCTCTGTTTGTTTATACTGTTTAGTGTAAATTTGAAAAAAAAAAAAAGGATTTCAAACGGATTTGGTTTTTCACAGGAGCGAAATCACAGACTAGGTCGTCACATCCGAATCTGCCTCTCCGTAGAGTTCTGCCAGTTTCTGGAACTCGGGCCCCCAGTCGTCCAGGTAGTTATAATCCTGCTCCGAGTGCGTGCCGGGCGAGTCTAAAGAGCTGATGGATCCCGTGGGCGAGCCCTGGCCCTCGTAGGCGTAGGTCTGGAGGGAGTCGTAGGGCGGCACGCTGGTGTCCATGTCAGCCTCCACCAGTCTCTGTTTGATGAACTCGTGCACGTCCACGACGTCCAGCTCCACCGAGGGGCTCCGGCGTCCGCGGGGCGGGCCGCAGTGTTGCCTCGCCTCCGGGCGAACGTCCCGCCGGAACTTGAGCTCCTCGGCGGCGGCCGGGTTGCGCAGGGCGATGATGTCGAAGGCCTCGGTGTCCTCCTCGCCCCCGCCCTCGTCGTCGTAGGTGACCACGTTCTCGCGGATGTCCTCCTCGGAGATGATGAGAGGCTCCTTCTTGCTCCGCCGCAAAGTGATGAAGAGAACCACGATGGCTGCAAGAGAGGACAGGAGGAGGAGACAACGGTCATGAGATCACAGATAGACATTTAAAAAAAAAGGAAAAAAAAGAGGTGTTTAGCTGTTGTAGCTGTGGGGGATAAATTGTGGAGAAGCTGTAAAAATTAATTGAAAATTTAAGATTGTTCAAAAAATACTATATTTTACAAGTGCAAAACAGAAGAGCAAGCAATATTTGGGAATAACTTGTACTTTTTTTTTAATTTCCTTCAGCTGATTTCCATTCAACATCACTGTAAAAGTGGAAGTTTATGCAGATTTTTTTGTTTTAATATTTAGAACAACTGATGAATTATTGCTAATTTATTTCAATGTTTAAACTCACGCTGAACCCTTTGCACTAATATTGTGCAAATGACCAGAATGAACCAAACTAAAACTAAACCAAAACAAAGACAAACTGCAGAACGATTGTGTTTACATGCGATGCCATGATCACGCCATAATGTGGATGATGATTTTGATGGAATGTGAGCGCTAAGTTTGCTCCGAAAAAAGCAAACAAACAAACAAAAAGTGAGAAATGAAAAGTAAACTGATCCAATCTGACTGATCCAATCCAAAAGGAATACTAAACACAAGGAAATTCTGGGAAATGCACTAATTCATACAGTACAGTGACAGTGATTATCCATCACAGTGATGAGATGATGATGATGGCAACAGTTGCCGGAGAGAGACCGGGAAGAAAATGCTTTGCAGACAATAAAATTAACGACAAAGCGCCAAGCTGAACATCACATCACAGCGGCACAGTTGGATGTGGTTACGACGCTCATCCTCTTTTTATGCTAATGCCATTCATTCCCTGTGTGTGCCTATGTTGTTTGCTAATTCATAGCTCATAACAGATTAACATGTTGTGGTTCGTAAACAGCTAACCAAATGAGAGGCGAGCATTAGCCGTTTTTATGTGCATATTTATCCGATTTTCCATCAGGACACTAAAACTAGCCAAGCGTTGAAGAGTTGTAAATCAATAACACACATTAGCCGTCATTAGCATGCGCCGTTATGATTCTTTGAATGCAAGCTGCTGGGCTGATGAGAGTGCACTCATTATCGTCCCTGCAGCAGATTTAGCATCACATCCGGCCAAAAACGCAGCGCGGCTCGTCGGGAGAGAGTGAACGTGGCACCCCGTGTCAACACATGCGGCCGAGTCTGCTTCATGCAAGCAGACGCTGGAAGTGACTAATTAGATTTCCTCATGTTCACTCAGCAATCTGACTTTTATTTCCAGTCCATTTTTTTTTGCTCGAGTATTACACTTCACTACATTTTTAAATCAGATCAGCCACAGGGAACAAATGATCAGCGACAGATTGTGGAACCTTTCACAATAAAAGGCAGGCTCAGGCAGCAAAGATGAGAAGAGGAACCTGCTTCTGCTTTGATGGCATTTCCCAAATTTCACAATAAAAGCTGCACAATGGAAAAACTGCAAATGGTGGTTGGGGGAATAATCAATCAATCAATCAATCAATCAATGACCTGGCCTGATGATGAGAGCCATATATATTAGATGCATTTTATATTATATGCATATTCCACATCTGTCAGTCAATCAACCCTCTGCAATTGTGTGCAATGCACCTTTAAAAGAGTCTAGTTTGAACCCTGCACTCCTTTTCTAACTGCATGGAAAAGATTTACTGTTGGGAGAAAGTAACCCGGTAACTTTTACTGCATTTTAAATGAGATACTTTTGCTTTAGTAGTTTTTTTTTCACCTTCTACTTCAGTAAAACATCAGCAAAGTCGCAGTACTTTGCAGCAATTTGTGGTGCTCTTTCCGCCGCAGCGTGTAACTCGCCGTTTTTTACGTGAGCTCGCTAATGGGAAAACCTGCACCGATTTTCGCCGCGGCAAATGAAACGTGGCGTGAGGTTGCAGTGCGTCTGTGCCGCTAAGGAGCTCGCAGTGTGTGAAAATCTTATCTAACGGTTAATGAAGTCGTGAAGCAAAGTAATATTTGATGACATGCTACAGCTCGGGACTTGCTACAGCTAATGAGAGTTATGCTTCTTGAGTTAATGATGGCCGCCGCTCTACACCACGTTACCACGAACATCCACTTAATAAAACGGCAACAGCGAGGGAAGTGCATTTTTTTTTTTTTTTTTAACAGTGGTGCGATATCTAAGAGGAGTTCATTACGCAACGTTGGCGGGCGACGACCCACTTAGATCGCTGCTGCCGTGGAGAAATTTAGCGGCGCACCCTCTGCCTCGCAATCAAATTACTTTCACAAAATCTGAACGGCAGGAAAAAGTCCAGGTTCGCACAAAGGAGGCAGCGGGAAATCTTCAAGATAAAAAAAGAAATGCTCCACACCAAACTGCTGTCTATATTTGTACAAAAAAAAAAAAAGTAATGTACTACTGTGTTCTCCTCTCTCAGGATGTGGCACCTTCTAACACATCCAAGGTGAGGAGTTTTTTCATCTTTCATGCTGAAAACCCTGAAGCGGGCAGACGGTGGGTGGATCGCTGCTATCTGATGCTGAAGGAGACACAACAGAGGGAAGAGTGAGAGCAGAGGCGGCTGAGGTAGAGCTCGCAGCCTTCACAAGGTGTGGGACGCGATGATGCATTTCGGCTAATCTATTTATTCATGAAATTAATTTTGCTGTCGCGTGGCACGTTGCGGATGCGCTGTGGGACAGCTTCATAGACAAAGATTAAGCCCAAGACCTGGGGGCCGCGTTGACGCCGAGGATATTCGAAGCGGTTCACTGAAACACTGGAGCCTTTATTCCTCCGGTTCAGTTCATTACACCAAATAACTCGACCGAGGCAGACTGAAAATGCGAGTCTCGGTCGTCTTCCAAGTGAGCTGTGGGGCGCTTCGTTAGGAGCCAGGGTGTAATCCGAACCAACCGCAGGAAACAACTGCGAAACACAAGATGTGAGTGTATGGAACATGTGGAAATGGATGCTGACATATGATAACTGCAGTTGCTAATGCTGGGAAAACCTATAACGACATGTTATGCAAAGATGTGAAGCAGAATGCAGACAGGTCCATCATGGTTAAGTAAAATTAGAGGCACTAGAGTCAAAAATCTAAATCCGAACCCTGTTTCCTCTCAGGATGATGGATTACCAAAAATCTCTGGTCATTAAATGAGCTACTTGTGAATCCGTGTGACTGTTGTTTACAAGCAGAGCTGCAACTTACAACCCAACAATTATGTTTACAAATGACTGATCCATCATTTTGATCTATAATATGTTAAAAAATAATGTCAAATGCCCATCACAAGTGACCACGGCCCATAGTGATGCTTACAATTTGCTTATTTAGTCTGATCAGATGTCTGCAAAAACCTTTTGTTGGAGCCATTTTCATAAAACACGCTAAATTAAAATAATCCAGATTAGTGATTCTGAATATTTTATGGGCCTGATGTTGTGTTTGAAGTCACATTTGAGGTCACATGAGAGCGCAAAGGTCATATGACGCAAGGCAATTGACTTGATGGAAAAGCATTTTGACAAATTTTTCATTAAATGTGACTACAAAGACTAACTGATTTAATTTCTCCTTTTGTTGCTGTAAATACACAATAAAAGCCCCAAATTGGTGCATTTGTCAAACTGTAACCAGCAAAGTATTTGGTTTTTACACCTGATAAATGACTGAACGATTGATTATCAAAATTCCTATCAAGTGCACCCGCTGTTAGGCCGAGCGAACTCAAGTGACTCTGATTTAAAAATGCAATGCTCCACTCTGTTAGGATCAGAGAAGACAAACTCACGCCGTGCAACACCTCTTTAAAACACTTCATTATACAGAAATGACCCTATATGTACATATATTTCCTCGCTCAGTGCAGCTCCGTGTGTGATTAGTCTGGAATTCACTTCACTCCACCCAGGCTTTTAAGGGGAGCCTGCTGCCCGAGTGGGTTTAGGGAGTGTGAAGAAAAAAGCAATTTATCTGGGACAGCGCTTATCGGTGCAGTGTTTAAAGCGGCCAATCACACAATGCAAGGATGTGAGTTTGTGTGTGTGAGGTGCGCTGGGTCAATCACTGTGAGCTGAACTTGGAAATAAAGACTATTTTTTTTTTTCTTTTTTAAATTACTTCCTCATGCACTTTATTATTTTTTTTTTTCCTCGAGGCATTACATTTTTTTTTTTTTTTGGGCCACTTCCTGACTGCACTATCTGTCGTTTTAAGACCCCAGTGTGGCCCAAAAGTGAATAATCCAAATTTAATGAAAAAAGAAAATGATGCCCACACACCGGGTTAATGCTCCCTCAGTGATTTACTCGCCAACATTTCGTATGCCATTTCCAGCGCGCACTCTACAGTTCATGATGTACGGCAATCGACAATATTTTAAGGAACCCGTGCTCCCTATGTTGGTGTGCACCGCCTGCAGTAATGCTCCCATAATGGTTTATTCAGGTTGTTTCATACGCCCGTACTGAAGCCCCGTTGAGGCCTAAGCGGTGCTCGGTAAACTACTTTTTACACCAGGGAGCATTAATCCAGTCTGCAGATATCTATTTTCTGCTGTGGAAGCCACTGTGCAGGTCTGCCTTCATGAAATCACCCTGCATCTGTCCCTCATCGGCCCTGCAGGGGATTCGCTCTTGAAAACTGTACAAGAGGACCGATGTAAAACAAAAAAAAAATAACGTTTCTCAACCAAATAGCAGGCCGTTTTTTGCATCTTCTGACGAGAGCAAAGCTTATTTTCCTCAAACGCGTCCTCTTGGGGGAATTAACACAAGTACAACGTTCATTCAGTACGCAGAAAGTAATAAGTGAGACTTCTGAAATCATAGCTACACTTGCATAGAGCATTGTTGTTGTTTTTTTTCATGCCATGCACCTGCTCATGTTTTTTGCACACATTATTACCTCTCCACTGTCATCCAGATTTAATTTGTGCTGATGTAAAACCAGCATCTTTCCCAAGAGCGACGAATCCAGGTTTAAGACAGCAGCTATCTACAATATTTAAGCGATTTTTAGAGGCATACATTTGGTGAAGGCGTTTATATGTGTGAGCATTATGGAATCAATCCTGACCTAATCAGATCCCGATGTTGACAGCCTGCTTACTGGTCCTTAAAATCTGGGTTTCAGTGGAACTGTTACAAGATATGACCGGAAATTGATATGAAATAAAAATGGAGAGTGAAAAGAAATCAGATTATTTTGAGTTATTGCTAGTTTTTGGCCTGTGTTGATAACTGAGTGCGCTGCCATGCCCCATCCTCTTTCCATTAAATAGGTTATATCCTCACTATGATCCCTCATTTAGCCCTCGCAATTAGTCCTGTAATGATGATTTGTTAAAGACAGATTAGTTAAATCCAGACTCATGTCATTTTTAGTCAAGTTTAAAGGGTAATTTTTGACTAGAATAGGCACAATTCATGCCTGTGGCCATTTCCTGCAATCACCACTCCTTACTTTTATCATTTTGTTTACTGCTTACAGATAAAACACAAGAAGAGAAAGGGGAAAAAAAATGGACAAGTGAGATAAAACGGGCTTAATGGAAACGCATATAAAAGAGTCTTACCTCAAAGGAGAGAACAGAAAAAAAAAATAGAAATGAACACAATCGCACACACAAACACTGTGACGAGCCAATGTGCTTTTCAATTCAATCAGTCATGTCTATGGATCTGATGCAGACGACGGCGCTCTGCCACCTGTGGATATCTTTGTCTTTCTGCCACTTTTCTATCCCGTCTCTCAGCCTGCGTATCTAAAGCCACACTCTGTCTTCATCTGTCTGTCCCTCTGTCTTTCTCTCTCCTCTGTCTGGTTTACTCGTCCCTCTCTTGTTTATTCATCTGCGTCTCTGTCCATAACATGAATGTTTGCGGTGTTCATTCCTTCAGTTTAGCTTGTTTGAGCAGGTGACAGCAACGTTATACGGTCTCCATCTGGTGGCACCAAGCAACCCTTGTACTAAGCCGGGTAAATTTGAAAACGCATCTTTTTTTCTCCCCACGGTTTAACCTTCTGTTCACCCAAGCTGACGTTTTTCACTTTTCTGAAAATGAACGTGTATAAATTTGAATACACTGGCCTGGCGTTGGAGTGTGGATGGGAAAACGTAGCATTTTGAGAACGCTGACGTAGGGCTGTCATGTGATCTAGTGGAGTATCAAGCGTGATAAGGAACATTTCAGGGTGTTTCCGCCTGAAAACGCAACTGTACCACCGAAACGGCATTTTCAGATTTGACCCAGATTACTGTGGCCAAGCCCTGAAACTGTACATCTCAGTCCACTTCAAAGCACCATGGTTCATAATCATGGATTATGAATTATGAATTGCTACCTAACTAGAGGAAGTGCCGCAAAAATGTGTGGATTTATCAGAAAAAAATGGACGGTGACCTAGACTGGCCATATTTTCAAAGCCGAAATCCAAGACTCTTAATGTACAAGCACATCTATGCCTGTATGAGCCCCCGTTCAGCACCACGGACAGCACCCCAAATACTGTTGTTGTTTCCTCCCAAAATCCACCAAACCCTCGTTTATTTGAAAATGGTTTAATAACACTAGCAAACAGAAGACACATGGTTTGCACTGGTGTAATAAAATACTTGTATTGATGGTCAGATACCTTTAAAAACACACACACACACACACACACACACACACACACACACACACACAGATCAGTGCGGGATCATGGTCGTCTCTGTTGCTAGGATACGGTTCATTTCTCTGCTGTGACGATCGCACTTTCATGATGGAGACGCTCTTCTTCTTCTTCTCTGTCTCTCACTCTGTTTCGCTATATTTATCTCTCTGCCTTGTTCTCTCCTGCGCGT
>OMLB01043784.1:0-17840 GCA_900302555.1 Myripristis jacobus | reverse complement strand
AGGGGAGGGGGGGCGTGTCAAGGGCAGACCTGGTACAAGCTCACTCACAGGGCACCCATGCCATGACATGACCTGGCCACTAGGGGACCTGCCAGCAGTGAGGGGTAGGAGTAATGTGGTGCAGCCGTGCCCGTTTGGAGACCTGCTCCAGCATCCCTAATGGACCGGCAATGATGAGGCCCAGCAGTGCCAGAGGGTCAGAGGCAGCTTCTGTGGAGGACGCTGCTCTACCCACTAGAGAGCAGAGGATGTCATGTCTGAAGGTGGTCTCTCTGGATGCAGAGCGACCATTTTGCCGAGAGGTAAATGGGAAAAGAATCTTTGAATTACTGCATTAGAGAGGTGTATAACTGTACACCTGTACATTGTGTTATATCTCTCTCTCTCCGTGTGTATGTGAGTCTGTCTGTTTACATACATAAATAAATATGTGTGTGTGTGTGTGTGTGTGTGTGTGTGTGTGCGTGTGCGTGTGTGTGCGTGTGTGTGTGTGTGTGAAGATTTTTTTCTTTGCATGTCTACATATATGTATCCAAAATTTTCTATGTATATATGTGTACATTTTTTCTGTCTGTAAAAAGGTAAACAGAGGGAGGTTCGGGGTTAAGACAAATTATTATGATTCCAAACTGGCTGAATTGTCTCCAGTCAGGAGAAATCGCTTCACATTATAAGCACATTATGTTCCAGGCAATACCACATAGTGGTTCCCTACTCATGATGTGAGTTAATTCACTTAATATGTCTTTAATGGGGAAAGGCTTTTCTCTGTATAAAATGGTTTCCACACTGACCATTATCTGAAATCAAGCCTAATGATGGCTACGGTTTATGATAATGACCATTATCACAGACCACCATCATGACTGCCAAATGATCAAATGATCTTGCATTTCTTACTTGCATTTTGAATTTGTTAGTGATATAAATTTCAAAGCCCTTGACAAAGCTCACCCCCCGAGCCTTTTTTTTTCCACACCCTCCTGCTGTATAATATTAGAAATGTACTGCTTTTGCTACTACGTTTCAGACCTCATATTGAACCAAGGCTGCTTTTGACTTAATTAGCAGCACAGACTGTTTTAACGCTGCCCTTGTCAGTTTTTAATGGAACAAAAAAATAAAATAAATATAAAATACATGCAGGGCTCTCCTAGTCTCAGCAGTTAACATAGTCCACAGCTTTAGCATATATAGGTAACTAAGAGGCAGTAATAATAATTTGTAATAACACACGCTGACTCTTGGTGTCTGATGCCACATGGATCCTTTGAAGTGCAGACTGTTGATTACTGTAAATGAGAGCTGTTTCAGGGTGGATTGTGGGTAATTATATGCAGTGCACCCCAGGGAGCAGTGCTAGGACCCAGGGGACAGCGGTTCCACAGGAGAGTGAAGCACAGACAGAGCAACACATGCTGGGCCACCGATTCCCAGCATGAAACAAGTCAACAGGCCTGTCTTTTATTTCTAATGTCTGTGATTTACATGAAAGAACCACTGTCACCCAACCGCAACAAAGTGTTGTATACTGCAGCATGATTGACAGGATTTCATATTTCATATGTCCCTGCACCCTTCCCCCTCCCTCACAACAATTTAGTGCAATGATGATTGCAGCATTATAACACAGAACATATTGCCATTTTAGCTTCCGCGGAATATAACTAATCTATCTTTAGCATATGGTATGGATGACAGTTTTATTCAGTGTTTAATATTTGACATGACAGAAGATGTTAAATTTGTCAGGATAATTTAAATTAATATTATTAACAGAGGACAGCCCTTGTTTCTATTTTTTAAACAATTATCAAATGCTAGGAAAAGACAAATAAACAAAATTAAGATTTTATTATAATTGTATGTTTTACAATTGTCCTTATCTATCACATATACGTTGAAAATTGAATTCAAATTAGGATGCAATGTGAGGCAAAGTTTCCAATCATGCTGGGAGCCCCGCAATCTCTTTCTCTTCACTTGAGCTCATTTCTCCACTAATGACTTTGCCCTCTGATGCAAGCCAAGGGATCGTCAAAGGTCCTTGAAACAAAAAGGGAAATATAGCAATTACTGGGACTTTCATCGGCAAGAAAGCGATTAAAAACCCTGTGGTTGTATAAGCACCCGGGTTGCAAACCCAGATTTGTTTCGCTATTAAACGTATATTCAAGTACTGCACTGAGATGTTATTCATCATAAACGTGTTCCTCCTTTCACTACCTTCATTCATTTTCCTTGGATGATAATAGAATCAAATGTATTATGTATTACTAATCACATGATAAAAGCCTTTGGTGCTAGTAATGCATGTAGATTCCAAAATGCTGCGCATGTACAAGAGAAGTCATTGCCTTTTTAACAGTGGCCTCAGGGAATGGAATTGTCCCTTAGCCTCCATAACCATTGACACAAAAGGTCCCCAAACAATTTCAAATTACTACTTTATTTCTCTCTCTTATATAATCCACCCACATTATTAAATCTACCACCTTCTGGGACTTTACTGATACAATAATATTACAGTGCTAAGATGTTTACATTCGAGACTGCCAGCTTTACTTGTTATAAACATGTATGCCCTCAGGACTTGTAACATACGTATGCATACTACTTGGCCTAAATGAGGCACAGGTCATTTTGTTTTTAAGAGGGGTCAATATTACCTCAAGCTAGAGGCCAAGGCCAGAGCCAGAGCCTGACTGAGCAGAAAATGGCTCCTGATACTCAAAGATGAGATCTATTATACATTAAACATGCTTGTAAATATTCACTAGTCAGACCATTCAAATGGAAAATATGGTTTAGGTCAAAGGTCTATGAAAATGTTGTCTCCAGAGGAAGTCCCCCTAGAATAGAAGCAATGATGATAACAGGGAGAAACACCCATAGGGGACTAGGGAGAACATTAAGAGTTGTTTTACATGTTTGACTGTGGGACAGCGATGATACCACGGAGATAAATGATGGGCACTTATCAGACTGGACTGACCTGGAGTTATGTACCATAACTAATGGAATGTTACGCTCCCATCAATTATATACGGCCAGATTCAATTACAATGCATTAATGTCCAATAAGGTTTTCTAAATAATTCTGCTGAAGCATTTTATCATATGTTTGGCCAATGAATAAAACACAGCACAAATATTTTGAATTCTAGAATAGGTGTCACCCTGCTGCGCTGCTGTCTGAATGCAGCAATACTAATTCTTACTGAAACTTATGAATAGCTGTACACAAAAGGCACTGAATTATACACAAATGTCAGTTTTATTAGCGGTTTGTCTCACTGACAAGATCACATGGCTCGAAAATTATTTCATCATGTTCAAGTCCAACTGTGGGACTATGGTGTTATCTTCTATTTTTGTCTCTCTCGGCCGTATATTTCAGAGGCCAGGAACAATGTAGTCTGACAGACATATTCTTTATGAGGGGCTCGTGGTCTCTCTAATTTGACACAGTTGTCAGAGATAAAGCTCCTTAGAGAGTGTGGCCATGCTCTGGGTAAGAATGGGGATTAAATTAACACCCCCACCTTCACATCCTCTGACCCCAATACTGGAGAATAAAACATACATGGTGACTCACTTCAACACCATGCGTCCTCCTTCCAACTTCATTTTTTTTAATGCTTTTGATTTTATTGCTAAATAAAGCAATAATGTCCTGCTCACGTTCTTATTAGTAAGACCATTATTTAAACACAATTCAGTAAATTTACACACACGCATACACACACACAGACACACACAGACACACACACACAAAAAAAACAATTATAAGCATGGACATATTTTGGACAAACTCCAAAAAAATGAATACATCAAGAAACAGTACTGTTAATCAACAGCCAGCTTTACTGTAAATGTAGCCAATGAGAAAGAAATGACAAACCAAACAGCTTACACAATGCAACAATACACTCCCTCTCCTTGGTAGTTTCCTATCAAATGACCCGAGCATGTAAAATCAAATCAACACTGGAATGGATCATATCAAATTCTAATGAAAACATAATGTGCTCTTAAAATGTGTGTTGGCCCGGCAGCCAGTCATCCAGAGAGTCTCCCCCAGATGACGTGATGAATAGGGAACACCGATGGAATATGCATCAAAGTCGAGCTCATGATTTATGTAATAGCAGTCACTTGGACACTGATTAGCTGCTCTGTCAAGCGTGTAATACGAGAGGCACAACCCCTGGTTTATCAGTCATTTATCTGAAGTGCGTCCTGATATTATCACTGGATCCTAATGTCATCATTATGCCGCACAGCATGTGCGGGCCAGTGTGTCATGGCGCCGGCGACACTGCCTGTCAGGAGTTCAAGCCTCTTCATTTGCAAAGTGCTCAGACATTCATAGCACTATGTCAACAGTAAAATAGAGAAGCCACATCATATCAGAGATGGAGGGACAGAGGCACACAGGCACACTAAATAAGTGGGCACTGGAGGGTACAGAAAAATTTTGTCACGTCTTTGTGGCCAGGCACTTCTTGTACGGTGATCAGGCTAATTCTGTTGAGAGGAGTGGAATAACAAAGTGCCAAAGTACAAAGAACAAAATAACAGGTTGCTTTTAGAATGTTTTTTTCATGACTGCTTCAATTTCTGATTTAGAGGAACAGACATAACATCTACTGTACACCGGGTACACACAATGAGAACACCCAGACCTCCTCGATGTGCAATGTGAGGCCCGCAGAGCCATTTCTCCTGATTAAAATGCACACTCACACACACCACTGTGTGAGAGGATGGTGGTTGTTGAGTCTGTCAGGACTTTCCTGCTCTCCTAGAGAATATCTGATATCATAAATGACTTCAACTCCTCCCACGCCAACATGAGAGTCAGATTGCGAACACAGGAAAAGGGAGCAAGACAGACAGGCAGTATATGACTGAACTATGACAATCATACATTTGCGGATGGACAAAATTGCTCATAAACAATTTCTGTTATTATGAAAAAAATAGGGTTGTTATTCTCACAAACATCTGGTGCTATACACTAAAAGGAAGCTGTGCACTGTATAAGTCTATCAACACCTCACACAAACAAAAATAGTGAGGGAAACTGAACAGGAAAAGGAGCTCTTTGAGTCTCAAACAAAAGATATCAGCCTTGCTGCCAACACAGACAGGGCACCACACCTTGGCAATGATGCCGCTCACAATCAAAGGAACAGTCGTCATCAGTGGAACTGTGTTTTTAAAGGATATCTTAAAAAGATTGAAAATATGTGTCATTATGGAAAACAATTGAGTCTGGAACCTTTGGTATACTAGCTAGGCATGTCATTCACACGCACTCCAGGCTGCTTGTTTCACCCCACCATGGCCAAAGAATTTCCTGTTTTTATCAAATATTTGCACTCATCTAAATAAATATATATATATATCCCTGTACACTGAAAACATAAAGTATGTGACATCTGAAAACAGAATTAAAGTGGCAATGGTGTCAGAAATTAGTAGACTACAAAAATAAAAAAAATTAAAAAGAAATTCAAAAACTGCCCTTGAATGTTTGATACTCTAAATTTGCGCATTTTTTTTTTCTTGGCTAATGTAATAAAGCAAACAAAAGAAAGATTCAGCATTACTACAAGAGCATAACATATGATAATTGTGTGGCCACTGAAAATGCAGCATTAAAATAATTTCAAACAGTATGGCCCAGAAGATCCAGCAGAGGGGGCTGCTTACTGCAATCATATGCTGATTAATTGAGCTTGATTCTCCCCATGCTGTGAACATAAGTTGTCCCACACTGTAGGCTGCATGTTGGTATGTGGGTAAAGGTTACAAGGCTGTACCTAAGTCACCTTTTACCACAGGTAGCCCTTCACATCATTTTTGATGAATATTAAGAAAACAGTGATTTTCTGATTATCCCTCATCAAGCCTAAATCAAACTAGGTTATGTTCATTTTTATTAATTGTGCATGTTCCTCTCTAATTAGCTAATGAGAGACAAAAAGCAGGTTTAGAGCAGCAAAATGCAAATGACTCTTAGAAAATAGCACAAAAAAGTAAATGGCAAGGCTGAGAATCATCCTTCATTGAAATGTCAGAGATAAATGGCTCAAATGTCACATCAATTAAAACGGGGGACAGTTAGTAGTTCATTAAAGAGAGAGCCATATTGCACCGTCGGGTACCGTTGCCAACCCTTACTATCTGGGGCAGACTGGCAGCGGGTCCAGATGGCACGGAAATCCTCACAGATTTCAAAATGGTCTCTGCAGGGGTGGCGTTTTCTCCCCCGCTCCCACCCTCACCACTGAGATGGGGTGTGGGCCACAGGCCCATGCCGGCCTACACATTCCAAACGGAGGCATGCAAAGAACTGAAGGCTGTGCAGAAGTAAAAATAAGCTCCAGAGGACAACATGAACTTCTAAAATAATAAATGACTGATGCCACACATTTGGTCAGGATGACTGAAATATATATATTTCAAGTAAAGCTTTGACCACACCAGGCAACATAAGCCAATTTCCTTTCCTTTTGTGCTACATACACTAATACAACTCTAATAACTTGATTTCCGCACAGTTCATAATACTACACCAACTTTATTGGTTTTTGGCACATGAGACACTTTGTTCCACAAAGGTTTGTAAAGCTTTTAATGCTCGGGACCCCTAACAGCCAAAGACCTCATTTGAGAAGCTGTCAGTGGAGACCCCTCTGTGTTTAGTGCAGAGGCAGATAGCTGTCTTTGCTTTAGGTGTAAAGATAAAAGTGGATGAGTTGAAAACAAAGATCAAGAGATCAATTATTTTACTTTTTTTCATGCTGTAAAAACTTAAAGCAAATCAAGTATCTAAATAACCACTATTACTCCTCATTTGACTGAGAGCCCCTTGAGGGACCCCAAAGCCCAGCTTGAGACATGAGGCATAACCTTCCCTGTCCCTGGCAGGGGAGGAGCAGAGACTTTCTTCTGACCAATTGCAGAGCAAGATCAGACTTTTGCCTCTTGTGATTGGCCGCCTCAACCACGTTGTCGACAGAAACAGGAAAAAGCTCTCCCTTCACATGGTTTTCAACAAGGAAGAGAGGACAGCAATTCAAATAATCGTACAGATTAAATAACTTTCACTGTAAGCTGTAGGCTTCCTTAAAGGTATCACGTTTCTTTAAATGCCTGACATAATCTGCAGTTAAGAAAACAGACGTATATTTTGAAGCGGCCAGTTTTACCAACAAGCTAATCTACCCGTAGCTACTAATTGATGTTTACTGTGGTTATTGTGTGACTTAGGCCAGAAGTTGCGCAGGTGTAAGCCCTGGCACCTTACTAATATGCTTATTAACATGCGGACGTTTTCACTCCGCGTGGCAGGCAAGAAGTTATGAGGAGTTTGGCAGAGTTGTGACTGAGTTTACTCACCGGGCACAGATGAAAGAGGAGCGGTTCTTCTCGCGCTAGCTCCATTCAAAATCCAATTATCGAACAGTGAAAACGACACATGTTGCGTTTTCACACCTGCGCGCGACTGTATGGTCTGCAGTCAGTCACGCGGGCTCGCGCACTAACTTGTCAGGTGAGGACCCTGCCACTGGGAATAAGTCTAATGATTCAAACAACAACAACAACAACAACAAGCGCAATATTTCTCTCCTCTCACCTTTACTTTACTTGTGGCGCTGGCTGAACATTGTTAGGACTCGTGTTTATCGAGAATAGTCACCCAGACTTGACGGAGACTTCTCTGTTCCGCAGTAAACAACAGAAGAACTAGATAACATTATTTTTAATCAGTGCAGACTATTAGCCAAGGCCATTATTGCCAAAGTCCATTATTCCATCTAAGTCTATTACCACCTTGCTAAATGGCAGCCACTGTGTTCAGCGCTTATCCAAAGCGCACTGTACCATTGTTTGGCTCAGAAATTCTCGCCTTTATTGCCAATTCAGGCAACCCCCCTCTGAATACAGTGGGAGCTGCAAGAGTAGAAACAAGAAGTTGAAGCAGGCACATTGGTGATTGCACAACATCAAGGCTTACTATAGACAGATGTGTGTGTGTGTGTGTGTGTGTCTGTGTGGTCATGGTCATGGTCCAAATGCAATACTGTAAATGCATTTCTAATTTATAACACATTTTCTTTGCTTTTCTTCATGAAATAGCCCATGATTAATTCTGGATTCACCATCCGTTAATAACACTTTCTCGTTTGTTTTTTTTTTTGTTGTTTTTTTTCCCTTGCTGAGTTTGCTGCCTTTTTTCTTTCACTCTCAAATGAACTGCTGGAGTGACTGGTGCACAAGCAGTGAGCAGCATGTAACAGCCAAGTTGAAGTTCACTCTGAAACTTTACAAATAATTTTTGTTTTCCTGATAAACATTGGAGTGAAACAGGCCTTTCTTTTTAGAGTTTGATTATTGCAGTGGGTTTTCCATCATAAAGTGCTACCCACCAAGGATCTGTTTATATTCACTCATAATTAATATGTGCAAAAATATGATTATAGATTTTGAGGTTTAATAAAAATCTAAAAATAGGGCTATTGTATGGGCAGCTTACTGCCAGTTTTCAGGTCAGGGTTCTAGGAAGGAATGATTCCTTGGTAGAAACCCTCACAATCAATGTGACCTTTATTTATTATAACCCCCATCTCTCAAAAACTCACATATAACATAGTCAATCATCTCTCCTTCCCTCAAAGTAAAAATAAAAAAGAAACTGCTGTCTGGTTATTGCCAGTATCCATCTCAGTCGTCAGAAAAGCTGCACGTTTTTGCTGTTGTTAAGGGCTGGAAACCAGAATCCCATCGGAGTTGCACCCTAAGGAACAAATTTAATGCTAGAAAAACATCCCGGCCATCAACCAAAAATGACGGATTGAAAATAATGTCGAGCTATCTTGGGAATCCCCCACCAGACAAGGGAACAGACTGCATTGTTTTTCTCATTTATGTGATATATAGAACAGAAAAGGGGAAAAAATGGGCGATTTATTGGTTAGATAGGCGTATTCTTTTCCATGCACAAAAGAAATATTGGATAGTAATGTAGGGATCAAGTCAAATCATGACATTGTTTGGAGGCTAGGTGTTCAAATATGTAACTCATCATCTGCTGGTGGCCCGCAAGGTTTTCAATAGATCATTCAATGCAAATAGTGTGGGAAATTCTGAAAGTTACCACATGAATATGTCAATGAATGCAGTGTAATTTGTGCTCCCTTAGCAGGGCATTGAGATGAAGAAGCCGAGGGAGAGCCAGTGCACTCAGAAGACCATCTCATTGCTGAGCCCCCTGGGGAAGATCCAAGTCAGTGGATGTGAGAATGGTGTGCACACCATCCAGATCCTAATGGATGTCGCACCTGCTGAAAGGTACTGTACAACAGCCGGGTTGGTGACGTGATAAACAAAGGTGTGAAATTTACAGGCAGACAGAATCCACTCCCGTGATGGAGTGCCACCATTCCTCATTGGAAGCAGGGCATTTTTGTAGATCCCACAAGAAATATCCTGGAGAAAGTTGGGCAAATATGAGCAGGCACTAGAAATATGAGGGGCACTAGAATACAGTTGGGCTTGAAATTAGATTTCTGATGGCATGTGGTTGTGATTCTTCCTGCAGTATATTTGAAATTTCAGAAAAATAACTTGTTTATTATCCACAGGGGAGTTGATTAGAGCCCTAGTCTATGGGGTCAGCAAAGGCCATGGGGAGCATGGTCTGTTCTCTCCTGTTTATTTATGTTTTCTTCCAAGTTGTACACAGTAGTTTTGAGTGTCAACCAACCCTCCGAAATTTAATATGCGATTGCATGCCCTCCCCATCCCTCAAAATTGTTAGAATGTTGACAGTCTTACTGAACCGATTGGAACTGATTAAAATCAGCATTAATAAGTACTTATTCCTTATTTTTACAGGTCCACATCCTACATCTCAGATTAGTTTTGATTAGATTGAAATTAAATATCCATGTATCGCAGATTCGCATTTGATAAACTTGAATGGTTTGGGAAATTAAACCATTTTCAAATGCACCCGGATAGGAAGTTATCCTTTTGAAAATGTATGGCAAATTCTAATTTATGGAAACCCATTAATGACCTTGTATATTATACCTCAACATGTGTTTCCTTCTTGACTGTCTGCTATTTCCTAAAATTCATCAAGCAGTAAAAACATTCCACTTGTTGTTAATGAGTTGAAGTGAGAAAATTAATAATATGGAATTTTGATTATGGAAGATGTCCTGTAACCATGCACAAGCACCTTTCTCCGTCTCCTTCTGAACAGGGTTTAATTTGTGTGTTCGGGTTCAGTAGGAATATGCAAATGAATTTAATGATTCGCATCAGTAGATCATTTCTCAGTTTAATATCATTTGCTATGTCGGTCATAAGTGTAGTTTCGATTACATTGCTGCCTGTATGTTCTCAAAGGTGTGAGCTAGAAATCATTAAGCAAAATGTTTAGATTTTATCATGACCAGCTGAAGAAAATGTTATTGTTGTAGGACAGGAAAACTATAGCCAGCTCAGATATATGGAGTAACACAGTGTAAACAGGCATTAAGGGAGGCGAGATAAAGTGACAAAATATAGGCTTATCTTTGCAACCGGCTTTACATGTAGATCTTACAAAAGCCTGCCTGTAGCGGTAATAGTTCAGATCAGCCATTTCCATTGATTTATTTATGACATACTAAACAAGGCTCTTTCCAGCTTTGGATGTGGTGTGATATAGGCTTAGGAAGTCGGTGTGATAAATGATCTCTTAGAGCATATTTTGGATAAAGGAAATAGATAACGTCTATGCATAACATAAAGGGAGACCCAGATATCTAGAAGTGAGTCAGAGCTTTGAAGGGCTTAGATGACTGTGTTTGCTTTCTGTGTGCTCAGAATTTGCTGTTGGTTGGTGCTGAGCGGCAGGAGCAGCAACACAAGCATTCATGGCATTGATAGATAGTTATTGATAAATGCCATTATAGCTACATAAATGCCCTTGAAGCATTGCTTACACACCATGACCGTCAGCTCTTTCTAATAGAAACGTCTCAAGCCCCTTTTGCTTCCTAACTGATCTTAGGAACATTTCCTGAAATCAACCTCCTCTGCCAGTCTAACGACAGCCCTGAAGGCACCATCAGATGAACAAATTCATTACATCTCAACAACCCCTGTTGGGGCCCTACGCACCAGCCTCTCTGTTAACCAGCTTCCCCCTTTAGTTTAGCATGGCCATAGCGTACACAGAAAAATGATACGCATTTTGTTTACAGGAGATTACTATTATCTGAAATATGATGCTTCTTGCCTCTTTCACACAGAGTACAGACACATAATACAGAGGAAATCATAGAGCACTTTTTTATTAGGGTGAAAAATGAAAAAAGGGCTGGACTCCTGCCCCGAGACATTTTGTGAGCATATTATTTTACAATGCTTTGATCAATTTGTCTGTCAAGCTAGCTGAGATGTGGGGGAGCTGGAAAAAAGCAATTTAGCTTGTGAGGTCCTCAATAGAAATGTACTACAGGAGCCTGTGTATGACATGTTGCATTAGAACCTGAGTAGCCTTTATTGCCTGATAATGTCGCAAGGCAATGCTGATATCAATCACTCTTTAACAGCCAGTATGTGTTTTTATGAAGAAAAAAAAAACAATGCATGAAGCATTTTTCAGAAAATAATTGATTTAATTCAGAGGTAAGGGATTTCGTCTCGTAGCAGCATAAAAATATTGTAGAGATAAAAACAGGCTTAAAATATGCCAGGAGCTAGTAATTGTTAAGAATAAACTCTTTGTGTATGCTCCTATAGAAAATTGTAATTAATATTACACGGATAAACAGTAAACATTCTGTCTCATTTGCATATAGATATAAACAATATATTTGTGCATTTGAATTCCCAGCACACATGGGTCATGTGATCTGCCTAAAATCCTACGTGACTAAAACCAAAAATTATCATTATATTTCCCAGGCCATAAATCCGCCTTTTTTTCTCTGACACAAAGCCTTATAAATCTGTGTCTGATTTTTCACATTGCACATTGTTTTTAGTTAATGATTTTCATCTGTTTGTTGTTCCTGTGATAGCGGGGAAATGTACCATATGCTCCGGCAAAAGACAAATGATTAGCAAATGAAATTCTGGACAGCTGTCTGACTGAAAGCGTTTGGTTGATAGCATTCTGCTACCATAATTAGCTTAAGCTTTGGGTTAATTAACTTTCTACCTGGATATGCATAATAATAGCATTCTGCAGAAAGCCAAGGAGCTTCCAGTATATCAGCAGCAAAGGCTGGCTTTTTATTTTGTATTTCGGCAGCATATTTCAATTTCAAGAGGCGATTTAGCTCGGGAGCATCGTCAAATATTGTAGATTTTACTCCCCAAGCCAGATAATTCTGAAACAATAGGGGTGTATTATGTGGCAGAAATGCCATTTCTGAATGTAATTAAAGCGGATGAAAGCAATCACCGATTTTTAAACGCTTTTGTCTAGCATGAGGCCTACTTGTAAAAAAAATACCCATCAAGAGGAGAAAAGAGGCAGGAGAACCCCCAAATCCTTATATAAGAGGCCTTTGAGACTGAAGTGAAGTACAACAGTAATTAGTCTTTTGTATGAATTTGCTGGCCATGGTCATGATTAGTTAAGCATATGAGAGGACTGCAGGACTGCATTGCTCTTAAGGAGGAGGGTGTTAAAGTCTATTTATCACCAGTTATCCTCACAGCTTTCCATTATCACTGACAACACTGGATGGGGCCTGAGAACAGCCTAATTGTTCTGAGGTGGAGTGTTTTTGTGTCGAACCCGTCACCCCAGTCACATTGGCATTCATAACCAGCCAGCCATTTTCCATCTATCTAGCCCTAATACCCAAGCTGTCACAACAGCTTTTACACACTACCAACAGTAGTGTGAAATATCTGAGGTGATGCATTTATCGTTTTCTCACACTCACGTAGTGTTGTGAATCAATGTCCTGGTTCACACTGAATAGCAGTACGGTAAATGTGTTTCCTGTTTGGGGCTTGTTTACGTGATGTGCTCACACACCGGGAACCACATCAACAACTTATTTCACTCTCTTTTATTCCCTCATTCCTCTCTCTCTCTCTCTCTCTCTCTCTCTCCCTCTCTCTCTCTCTCTTTCTGTCTCTCTCTCTCTCTCTCTCTCCCCCTCCGCATCTCTCTCTGTGTCTCTGACACTCCTTAATATTGAGTTGAATACATAATTTGAATTAATTTAGATATGTTTGATATTATTATTTTTTTGATTTTATATATATATATGTATGTACAGCTGTGTCCCTAATAACCTGCGTACAACTGATTGTATCTTAACTACTTGATTGTTATTGTATCTTAACTGGGCTCACTCCCTGTGTCAGGGACTGAACCCAGAACACAGGAAGTCACACAGGAAAAAAAAAAAGAGGGTTTATTTACACAAATGCATTAACAAGCTGCAAGCATTAACAAAACCAGTAAAGTGAGAAATAGACAGCTCAACATAAGTCTGAAGAAAACCAACTGATCTGACCAAAGGAAGACTGAGGCAGCTTATATAGAGGAACTAAACTGTGCATGATTGCAGGTAGACCAATGCAGTAAACAAAACAAATTACCTTTGAACTAGCTGAGACCCATCCTTACCATCTAACAAGAAAAGGTTGCCTAAAACTACTACTCTAATGTAGAAAACATAATGATTTCCCAAATTTAAAAAGTAATTCAAATCAATAAAGCAACAAGTACATCCCTGTGGATGCAGAGAGGAATGTTCCTTCCAAATTGCCACCACCTGTTCCCTGATGCTGTTTCAGGTTTAAATGTGGCTGAAGCCCGGCCTCGCCCTTTAGCAGCTCTGGATGTCAGAGGGTAAATCAAAGACAAACAAATAGATATTAGTAACTTAAGGAAAGGGCAACTAAAAATAAGAGAATCCATCATACAGTGTTAACTAAAATAATGTACACTCTGTGTTTTGATAACAATTTACTGTTAAATGTCTACAAATGAAAATGCTGTGTGAAAACCAAGCTTATGTGGTGATATTGAAATTTATGTGAGTATGCTAAATGCTATGAAAAACTGAATATAACTCAGGATGAGTCTGGTGTAGTGGAGGGCAACTTATTGTGGGTCTTGATATGCAGCCGTCACGAGTTGTAACTAAAGTGTTATGTCATACAAATGGTGATCTGCTCAGATATTGATTATGGCTGAACAATTAATTGAAATGTTATCAGAATCATAATATGGCCAAGTGCAACATCCAAATCACAGGAACTGCAATTTTGTGATGAAGGTCAAAACGTTGTTGTAAATAAAGCATTTTGGTGCTACAGAGATGCCCCACAATATCACAAATTGTATTTTTCAGATCACTTTATCATCATTTCAGTAGTCTTTTTGTGTGTGTGTGTGTGTGTGTGTGTGTGTGTGTGTTTGTATACTCATAATAAAATTGTGAATCATGTTGCAATGTCTAAAAAATTAATCTCAGTATTTTTATTATAATTATTATTGTTTTTATTACTTTGTTTGCTACATCGTTCAGCCCTAATATTGACTGCTATCATCAATAAAGTAGGAGACTTTTTGACACAGTCCCTTTAGAAATGGTATGAATTATTCATTGTGCAATGATATTCAGATGATTTTTGTTCTATTTTTTACTGCAGCCTTAGAATTATGTTTTGCATGTTGTGAAGTGTAGTACTCAGCTGCGTATTCATTAAGGTGCTGCTCCCACTGGCCCTTGGACCCATCTGTGCTCTATGTTTATGCCTCCATCTCCTGGGACCGTCCCAATCAGGCTGCATGTGCCATTTCCTGTGTAAACCAACACCTGTGCAACACACTACCTGTAAACCGCCTCACACAGACGAGACACTGACATTCACTCGTTCCTCACATGAAAATTTGCAAATGTTGTAATTTCTAAAACGGAACCTCCAGGGTGATGATGGGTGTCGAGCGAGAAGCGGTGCTCACGGTATGGATGCAGCTAAAAGCAGCCACTGCATTTTTTCTTGTCGTCAGCCGGGAAGTTTTCAGCAGGAGGGAGGGTTGTGCTAGTTTGTTTTAGAACTTGATTGGATTCTATATCTGCAACATGCAGAAGTGTACTGTGTGTAACATACTAAGGCAATATGCAGAAAGATGATTCCGCTCTGACATCTTGGAGAGGAGTACGAGTCAATTATGCCCAAGTGTTGTTCTTGCTTATCTTCCTGCGGCACCAAACAAGGATTTAGTCAAGGATTTAGGGGTGAGGGGGCGGTGGTGGGGATCATGGTAAGCGGTTCACAACAAAACACTCAAAACTCCTGGGAGCGGGCACTGATTTAAAAATAAATTACAGAAGACGAAGCGCTAACACTCAAGGGCCCTCAGCAGTGCTGGCGTACACAGGTGAAGATTAGCCTCCTCGCTAATCAGAGGAACAAGGCAGTAATTTGCTCTGAACACAGACAGTAATTAGGACTTGGTGACACTGGATTCCCATAATGCCTTTGTGCTTGACGTGGTCAAATTTTGACAGAGGCTATCCATGCAGGGTCACTGTCCCCCCAGTCTCTCGGCCCTCTTCAGTTGAGGCTCTAAAAGGTCCCTGCAGTTACAGGGGATCCCTAATGTACTTTATGCCTCCCTCACTGGCTCCTTACCATTCGGGTAATTGGAATCTCTTACTGTGGCACTTGAGAATAGAGGCTAAAAACGCTATTTGAAACTGCTCAGTAGTCTGTTGTAGATAAACATTGCTGCGTCGGGGTGTGGATACACTACATAATGGAGTAAGAGTTAAGGCTCTGGTAATACATGCCTTCACTGACTCCTGTGGCTAGCCATTTGGGAGAAGACCTAATTGTTGTGTGCTTTGTTGCCTACTCTGCAGTATTTTACCACCACCTTTATGTATTGGATTGAGTGTTGTGGCCTCTTTGGTGGACACTCGCTAATAAGAGTTGTTGGATATCTAGAGGGTAGTTAATCTGGCCTCAGTTGTTTTTATTCTGAAATACCGGAGCACAGAACGAGCACTGTAGAATGAAATAGGAAACATTCCTCACAGCTTACCACTCCAAAAGCTCTTGACTTTAGTGCTGCAGTAGCTAGATAGGCATCTGAATGATCTTCAAATGGTTGAACGAGCTGCATTGAGCAAGTGGCTTACAATTGTATCACAGCCTTTGGCTCAGAGACCATCAGGATCTTGACATTCATAGAGACATGCTGTATTTTTTTCCCTTTTTAGACAGTCATTTTAGGCTTTTTTCATGCTCTCTTGAGTCTTTGACGTCTCTGAGTTAAGTATCTGCGGCTATAAGGCTGAGGAAAATATTGGACTGGTCTTGGCCTTTTCTATTTCATCCTCTGACCCGCCATGTTACCCATGATCGGTGAAGGAGAACTCTGGCAGGCAGTGTCAAAAGTGACAGCCGATCGAGTCAGGATGAGCGCCATCACGCTTCACAGGATGGAGGCATGAGTTCTGAGTTTTTCCCCTTTTTGTGCACTACACCATTACACCCTTCGCCAGATTGCTATGATTCCTTTCAATTAGATGGTGTGGTTAACCTGTTTCATTCTTATGTCTGCAGTTGATAGGGAAAAGTCATACTGAGGAGCTATGCAACTAGAGACACGGAATATGCCAATGGAAATTGATAAAATGAATGTCAGCTTTGTTTCCTTTTTTTTCTTTTTTTTTCAAGATACAGTATTCCTCACTTCCTATTCCTTTTGTCTCTTTTGATTGTTTCATCCAGGATGAATGAAATAACCCTCAAACAGTTATATAAATGCTCAATTCATTCTTTATATTAGAGTCAGAAAATAGGTAGAACTCCAAATGACTCCCACTTTACACAGCAATGATTTATGGTAATTGGAAATTGATTGTGACAGGAGCACAATATTAGAAATTTTCTCAAATCACAATCTTCTATCAAGGGAAATATTCTTTTTACTGCAGCAAATCCTTGCTAGTTCAGAATTAGTTTCTTATTTCCTTACCTGTGATAAAAATACTGAATGCCTGCAGGCTGTTGCAAATAGTATTATTCTAACCAGTGAAAAGATAAGAAAAAAACAGATATTTTGCAATATCTAAATCTAAATTATAAATAAAACTTTAACAGATATCAAACACAATTATTAAAATAGTTTTTATGATGAATAATGTTGATGTAGTTTTTATACACAGGGATAAATCACAGAGCATGGCAGTTATCTCCAGACAATATGAAGATTGCTTCTCCTCTGAGAGTTTCATTGTAATTGGACTGACATTTATTAGACATCTCTAATATCTCATTTCAAGGGCACAATTTCTAATCGGCCAATCTGATCTCCATAAAGATCATATGATGCGGGTTGATTTGTGCTTCACTGCAACAACACTGGAAATATAGGAGCTACAGTGCATCTCCGCTGCCCAACTGCTCTTTAAAAATAATCCCCCCTCACAGCCAGCGGTGACAGACTTCAACACTGATGTTCCTTTTTTTTTTTTTTTTTTTTTGGTGTTGTTTACTGGCTCTAACATGTACTGCATTGCATTAACTTTTACTACTGTCAGTGCCATATCACTCAAACACCTTTAAAGTGGGAGCGTCCATAACAGGGGACTGAGGGGAGGAAAATTAGCCACAGTGACAAGTCTGAAGTGTGAGTTGGAGGTCAAAGGTGCCAAGCCTTAAGCAAAGGTGCTATACCCTTTGTCCGGTAGATTGTAAGGGCCTGCGGGTCCAACAGGAACATTTCCACACACAATATCCCCGAGCTGTCAGTGTGCAGCGGCTGGAACATCCTCTCAGAG
>OMLB01043780.1:16105-35611 GCA_900302555.1 Myripristis jacobus | reverse complement strand
TGCCTTGGTAGCTTGTTTAGCAGCTGAGCTAATAAGCTCTGTTAGTTTGGCCTTCATGATGTTATTGCATCGTTTTCTATTAATATGATGATACTTATTTACCATGTTAACCCTCCTATTATCTCTTGGGTCAGTTTGTCCCCACTCAGTGTTTAACATCTCTAAATACACGTTTAACGATTTTTTCCTTACGTTAATGGGGACAAGTGGGTAAACATGAAATGAACATGATATTTTTTCAATGTCCTAGACACATTTTGTACACATCAGTGTTTCTTTGGGGTCAATTTGTCCCCCAGATTTTTTTAGCTGTATAAAACATAATAACAATAAATATCGACATTTTACACACATTTGTTTTAATTCTTTTGGACACTATAACATTCCATTTATAATATTAAAAAAACATAACCACCTCTGTAGCAACATAACCACACTGTAGTAACATAACTACTGCAGCAACATAACCACACTGTAGCAACATAACCACACTGTAGCAACATAACCACACTGTAATAACAGGAGGGTCTGTTTGACTGGACTCTCCCTTTTGTGCTAGATAGGAAAGAAAGAGAAGGCAGGGTGAAACTAAGGCCCCTGGTACCAGCCAACTATTTAGTACGTATGTTTGTGTTGCTCAGTCGCTGAGTGATAGAGCAACAGACAGATCTTTTGTGTGTGTGTGTGTGTGTGTGTGTGTGTGTGTGTGTGTGTGTTTGTGTTTTTGGAGTTGGCAGGTTCTTGTGATGTGTTGCACATGAAGAGTTAATTGTAGTCATTTTTGTGTTGTAAATGAAGGCGAGATGGACAAATTCAACGTGCAGTACCGAGGGTTGAAATTCTGGGAATGTTGTGAACTTTCCATTGGAATTAATGGGAATATGTGGGAATTAACAGATATTTACAGGAATAAACTGGAAATTTGCAAAATTGCAGGTTAGCCTATAGGAGGGAACTTAAATTAGTTGAAAAAAAACCAACATCTTGCAGGATAATCTTGGTTAAAGCAATCAGATTTAATGCAAATTCAGCTGAATTTCTACCCTGCACCGTGCATCCCTCCGTCCCATGATCATTTTTAGAATCCTGCACACTGCAGCAGGACTGAAGCCACACAACTAGGCCTACATTTGAGCCCGAAGACAACATCCAGTCAAGTAAGTTTTGATGATATGACTGGGGTAAATGTATTTGACGTATAGTATTAACATTTAACTGTTAAAAATAAGTCAAAATGTGTTTATACAGAAGCTATTTAAGAGGCTATCTACCATGGTGCCAGCAGGCTCCACTGTGATGCTGTTTCTTCTGCTCTCTGCTGGCCAGTTTTCATACAAATTCAATTATCATACAAGACTGTAGGTCATAGTTTGATTTAGCATGCTGATTGAGGAGTGTTCAGCTTTTCATCTTGCCTATTTCTATTCATTTATCCAGCATCAATCTTGAAGGACTGAGAAAAAAAGCAGAAACCAGAGGCTTGAGAGAAAATGCTTTAATTTTACTTTTTTTTAAGTTCTACTAAAAAATAAATAAATAAATAGATAGATAGATAAAATAAATAAATCAGAGTCCAACATATCATTTTTATAATTTGTATTAGTTTGCATGCATGTCTGCTTATGATAAAACAAAATTTCCAAAATTCCCCAGCTTAACATCCCAAAGGAGGTTTCTGGAAATTTACCAGAAATTTTCTGCCCCTTTGCAACCCTAGTGGTCTCCCTGACATGAGGTGAGCTGGTGGGTCGGTGTAGGGTGAGCGACTTACACCCCTGAGGGTAACATGATGGTGTTGGTGTTCTGCTCTATCCCCGGTGCCAGGCTTCTGTGGAGTTCCCATCCCGCGCCACACGGCCAGAGGAAGAGAAAGAGGGACAGCGAGGATGACAGCAGCGGCTTTCCTCCAGAGACCCCTGAGACTGTAGCTGTGTTTTATAGCCTGTGAATGACAGGGTTTTTAGATGTGTATCATACAAGTGTCCAGCTGTTGTGATAGTTACGATATTCTCAGGTCTTAGTATAACTGTTTGTTGATCCAGTTTAGCGGGCTGTTGTTAGTCCTCAGTTTTGAACTCACTGAACTGCATGGACTTGTAAAGCATTGTGGTAAGATTTTAGATGTAGCTAGAAAATATATTTCTGAGAAAATATGTGTGCACGCTGCAAGTAGCTGGGGAGAATAAGGAATTCTAATATGTAAATGGTTGCTAAGGTGGAGATGTAAGGGATTGTCAGGGTGTTGCTAAGGGGTTGCTAATATGGTTGTTTCTATGCAGTTGCTAGGCTACAGTCTTAGTGGTTTCTGCTGTGTCTTGGTGGTTGATTGGACCAGGTAGTTGCTAGGGTGTATTGATAGGGTGTCCTACATGGTTGCTAGGATGTTACTATGTGATTGCTAGGCTGGTGATATTTTGTGTGTTTCTTTGAGGTTGATTGGTGCACCAGGCGTGCAAGTTGCAAGCATCTGGGATGTGTAAGGAATCCTAACTTTGAATTGGCGGCTAAGTTAAGACTAAGTGAAAATTAAGGTGTTGCTAAGTGGTTGCTAGGCTGTACTGTAAGTGGTTGCTTCTGTGTCTTGGTGGTTGATAGAGTGTGCAGTGGGTGGTTGCTAGTGTGTATTATGTGTTTTATAGGGTGTCCTATGTGGTTGCTAAGGATGTTTGTATGTGGTAGCTACAGTAGGCTCTTGATACTGTAAGTAGCTCCAGCTGTGGTCCTTTGTGGTTGATTGATGATGCGGTTGCTAGGGTGCTTTATGGTGGTTGACAGGAAGCAGTAGGGAGAGTGGAAGTTTCTACTAGATGGTTGAATCAGCGATAGTAGCAACAGTAGAAGCAGTTTTAGTCAGTTCGCTAGTCAATTAAATGTTACTTAACATAATTAAAAGTGGGTAAAAGTAAAAATGCCACTGAAAGTGTAAGTAAAACTAACTGAAAGCAACTTAAGCTTAAGTTAAAGCAACTAGATGTATCCAAACTCGCTGAATGTAACTAAAAACAAATCAGTGCTACCAAAGTAACTAAATTTAACTCAAAGTAGCTAAATGTAACTAAAAGATACTAAATGTAATTAAAAGAAACTTGGAGTAACTTAATATGACTCAAAGTAACTTATTGTAGCTAAAAGAAACAAAATGCAAATCAAATGTAACTGAAAGTAGGTCACAAATAAATTCAACTAAACGTAATTAAATGTAACAACAGTAAAAATAACAAAGTAAATATATCAAACTAAAAGTGACTGCAAATGAATGTAATTTAAATAAATGTAAATTCAAAATGTAGGCCCATTTAAATGTAACTAAAATAAATAAATATAGACAAAAGTAACTAAATGCACAAAAGCTGCATAATTTTATGTAATGCCTTGAAATTAAAAGAAATTTGAAATAATTGCAATTTAAAATAAGTAAATGTAATAACAGCGAGCCAAAAGTACCCAAATATAGTAACTAAAGAAACTAAAGGTACTGAAAAGTAACCAGATAATTAAATGTAGTTGTACTAAGTAAAAGTAGTTAAATGTATGAAACTGAGATAAAATGAGTTCAACCTTATCGCGGCTGAGGGGTTTGTGTGTCCCTGTGACCCTGAGAGCTGTGCTGTCTGGAGCTTCTGGTTCCTGGTCGGGGCCCCCGCCTCAAACTGCTCTCAGGAGAGGGGCCAGACTAATGGTGGTCCATAGGTTAGTAAGACATTTATTTTTTCTTGGTTTGCTGAGAATGAGACTGGATAGACCACCCGGTAAAGTGACAGAGATTAGAGGAGAGGGAGACAGCGGAGGGGAGCAGCAGCTTCAAGAGATGAGGAGAGTGGAAGCTACAAAGGTAAGCAACATATTTATAAAATGATTTTTGATTTTGGTCAGTTTGATATGAACAACACCAGTACAGCACAATGTGGTAGCTGCTCAGTGTTTTACTGTAGTTTGATATGTAATTGCAGTGTAACATGGGTCATTGCTCTGAAGACATCAGCAAGGCTAATAAATGATTAGACTGATTACTAGATGATTATATTTTGGTATTTTGCAAACCTTGTTATTGTTTTAGAACTGTTGATGACAGGGGAGACAGCCTACAAACTATTAGGGTGCTATTACCAACTGCCAACATGATGCAATTTATCTGTGTTTTTCCTGTGTTTTATTTCTTCCAACCTCTTCAAGAGATGAGCCATGAGAAGCCCAAGGAGTTCTCCTCCCAACTACTGGAGAGGCAGCCAGGCCTGGGTTTTGGACCGTGGATATTATGCAGTTTCATTTGGACATGGCTAGCCACAATTTGGATTTCATAACATTTTTGGATTTCATAACTGGATATGGATTCAAACTGAGAGTTGTGGATTAAGGCATCACTGGTAAGTTGTTAAGTTTCCATTATTTGTAATTTGCTGTCGTAGCTAATCTGACTAGCTGGACTGTTTCAGAAATTGTGTTATAAGCTGTTTTGTTGGTTATTGTATTCATGTGTGACAGCTTCATGGCACGGTTTGGCATACACACAAATTTGTTGTCATGTTGTCATAAGCGGAGTTGATGTGTGGCTTGATTGTGTTAGTGTATGACTGTGTGACTGTATGTGGTTGTATTGGCACCCATCACCACTGACTGTAAAAGTGTGTACATTTTCAATTGCTGACATATCTTTGGTTGCGTGCCCACAGGTTTAGTCTGCTCAGCTGATTTCCTTTATCTGAATGAGGTCTGTGCACTTTTTTGGCAAACTCCATGATGCCAACCATGGTTCTTAAATATTGTGTTGATATATATAAATATCAAAAATGGTTACAGCAGCTTTAACATCAATGCAATTTGTGTCAACTGTGTCAAAGCAATAAACTGCAACTGCAAAAGGGGTGAAATGGGTGATTATTGTGTTGACAATTTTGTTTGATTTTAAAGATGGGCAGTCTTGACAAAAATTTCATCTGTTAGGCTGTGTTGTTTTAGGGATAATTTCCTGTTTTTTGGGGGGGGGGTTTTGGGTGACTTTAAATGATGGTGTCAGCATAACTATAGACTGCTCAACTTATTGGCACGCAGTTGGAATGAGAGAGGGGAGACATTTAACACTTTGAAACCAGGTCAGCTTTTATTTCAGGACAGAGGACAGATGAGTTCAAAACAGAAACCGACAGAGGGGGGCAAAAGGAACATGTAGGATAAAGACCAGTAGAATGCAAGAGAAACACACTATAGAGATTATACATATAGCCTTCATTCAGACTTCTTCAACCTTCTTGTCACCTTAAGCTACATATCCCCTCAAGATTTAAGTGGATTTAAAGTAATAATCCTCAGCATGTTCATATCAATCAATGTCCCTTTGTCTGACTCATATAACACAATAGTTATTCAACCTATATGTAGTTCATGGATATAGTCTCAACATTGACCCCAACCACTGAAAACAGACGTGTGTGTGTGTGTGTGAGAGAGAGAGAGAGTGTGTGTGTGGGGCAGTTCACTGATTGACAGAGACAGGCCTTCTCAGTAACAGCTGAGTCTCAGCACAGATACAGTACAGAGGTTACTGCTATTAATACACTGCATACAAACCTGACATTTACCACTGCTGTGCACAGATTGTACTCTACTTTCAGGCTATTGTTGACACATTAAAATAATGGCTTTCCAGCAGCACCATTTACGTCAACACTGCTCAACTTAGTTCACAGCTGTAGCCTCTAACTTCTTTTTGATTACCAAGTTTTCCCCAGCATATACAGAGACTGAGGCTGCAGTGTCGTCGGTTCCCCTTTCTGTAACCTTCGATCTTCTCAGTAGGAGCAATGTGATATCTCCAAAGACCAGGGGACATATGGAGGGGTGACAACATACATCTGTGTGTTTGGAAGGGTGGGTGTCAATGAGAGAGCGAAGAGGAGAGTGGCTACAGTTTCTGGGAGAGAGAGAGGGAGGGAAGGCATTGCAGTTGAAGCAGCAACTGTTGGGCAGAGTCTCTCAGAGAGAGAGAGAGAGAGAGAAATACAGCAGGTGTGGGAACAGCAGCCATCGCTGAAGAAATAAAGGGGTAACCAGTGACAGTCACCCCGGTGACAGGAAGAGGAAAGGAAGGACGCATTTGGGAACCAGCCTCGCAAGGTCAGAGAAGACTGGAGATACTCGCCATTCTGTGGCTGCAAGAATAACCCACTCGATCTCAAACACTGAGCATTACAAAACTATAGTCAAGCAGTAATCGTATGTTTTGTGAGTTAAAGTCTTCACTCAATTGTGCGGTAAACCCAAACTGCCAGCAACACTGATTCAGTATTCTGCAAATGCATGGAAATCATAAGGGAAGGGGCGTAACACTCAAAAAGCTACTGGATACACCAAAGCATGGCTGCACTACTGGACTAAGGAATCGAACAGGGGGATTTTACAGTGTGTACATTTTTTACCTACAGGAATCTGTGGAATGCTTGAAGCCAAGTCATGCACATTCTCCTCATGAGTGCTGAGCACTTCCAGCTAGCTGAATAACAACAGTGGACTTCAAGAGTTTTGTCCACAAAGTCAGCAGACTTGGATTTCTGCAAGAGCATTTGAGGATCTACTTTAATCTTCCTTCAGTCCACCTCTGGATCCCATCTGAATCTTTGGAAAACTGAGTCACAGTGACTGATTAGTTGCTGCTAGACTTAACAGTCTTCTGGTTAGTGCTGCTGTATATGAGTAGTGCCTCTTGGATTGTCAGTAGTTCAGATCTTAAACTGTTCCCATATGCTGGAGAGGTAATCCACAGTTATAACTACTATGTCATGGCCGTTCTAGAGGAGATTATTACATAAAAGAGGGTGCACACTTAAGTTTGAGGTTAACACTGATTGCACTGCTGCATTCAGAGTCAGCAGCAGTCTGTTTTCATATTTCTTCATTTCCCATAAGTCCAGATTTGATCAGAGGCGTGGTTCTGCATCCAGATGTTCCTCAACACGGTGTTGGTGGTCCTGACGGACCTGGCAGCCCGGCTGTTTGGTAATACCTTGTTTCGGCGACACTTCCACCTACTGCTGTCGGCGATGCTGGTGTTTGGTCCCATATTAAGTTTCTGGGTCTCCCAGTACAGTGTCTTTGCAAAGAGGACCCACTTCCTCTACAGGTGAGACTATGTCCTTTTTGCTTCCTTGTTGGTTGTGGCATTGTCATTGAAATCTGTACAGCTGATGCAAAGGTAGGATAAGCCTTGCCTTACATGATGCAAAAATATGTCAGTGCTTTGACTTCTGGTGGATCTGCAAATTTTTACAGCTACTCGGATTTTTTACCAGACACTTTTTGCCATGTACGTTTACAACAGGCATGTCTCGTACCTATTGGGTTACACATGGTCCTTAAATGATTGTGTAAAGGTGTCTGATAACAGCCTGATTAAACGCAAGAAATCTGACATCGATGCAGTTTCACTCATATGACGTTTAAATAGATCTATTTAAAATGACAAGAAAACAATTATTCTTGTAATTTTTTTCTTTTGCTAATTTTCAGGCTTTTTTGCATAATATTCTAGTAATGTTTTGCAATTTTTCTGTTTTGTGAATAATGTGTTAATATTTTCTGGTCATTTGTACTTTTTTCTCAGTTTCATTTGCTCAAGTTCCAATTTTATGTTTTTTTGTCCCCATGACAAGTTAATTTGATTGCCCCACTCAACAAAGCGGATACGACATCATCATGTTTTGTTCCTTTCCTCTCTCATTTTTTGGCCGCCTTTCATTTAATAGGTGTTTCTGCTTTGTTTTTGTTGCTTGCTGTTTCTGTAGATATTCATGTGTATTTGGCAGGTGGTGGGTGCTAATTTGCCTCCCTGGGTGGTATTTAATTGGACGGGGGCCAAATATTGTATCATGAACTCAGAGATTTGCAAGGAGAGAAACTGGAAAGTGAGACGGTGTATGACATGACAAGGATTGTCGGTTTTGATATGTGCAACATCAGTCAGGTTTCTGCTGACAGTGGCAGCCAGATGTTTTGTGGATGCAGGGAGGAGTGGAAGTGCCATAGAGAAGGGAAAGTTGGGGATGGCGAATCAGTGTTACTGGGGTTCGGTCCTTTAGGAATTTACTACAGGGCGAAGCTGCATGACAGAACACCAGTTTGGTGCTACATGTGTCAGAGTTTGAGCATGTGGCAGTGATGTCTGGGAAGGAGAGGAGTCGCTGTGAGGATGTGGTAGGGATGACTGTTCAGGACGAGGTTACACGGGTGAGGGTAGAGAACAGATCTGAGGAAAGAGCAAAGTCATAGAATCAGTGGAAGAAAGAGCAGCGGAGACAAGATGAGGAAATGAATATAGATAGCAGAAGTCTTTTGGCATTTAAGGCCATGGTTATTAATGGTGCAGGTGAGAATAAGAATGGTAGTTGATGCAGCAAGGGAAATTTTGGGTGTAGGTGACGTGAAAGGATGAAATTGAGGGCATTTTAGAGGGAGGGCTCAGTCAAACTCCTCAGTCCACATCACAGGGCGTCATGGGGCGCTAGGTCATCATTATTTTGTTTGCTACCTGTCATGAAACAACATTAAGAGCAGGAGAGCTTCTTGTTTTCTTGTTGCCAAAATGGCCGCCTGTGCTTTTAAAATGGCTGCTTAGTTCTCGGTGAAATCTGGATGAACTCTATTTAAAACAGAATAACGACCACTGGGTGACATAAATGTACAATAGATTAGGTGATAATGGTTTTCTGGCCTTCCATTGTTTATTAAAGGGGTAGTTCACTCATTCTCACTATCGCTGGATGCTGGCGGGATGCTCCAAACACTAAGCCAGCCTCCTGCCACTGAGGTGGACCTCTCCTCAGTTTACTTAAAAACAGCTGCCTGACAGCGTGCACTGGCTTCTACAGCTTCTTTGCTGGGGTGTGAACATTATTTCAAATACTTGTCTCTAGCAAAGTGGATGACAAAGTAGGAATTTGGAGAAACTACAGATTTCAACAATTATACTCTGGTATAATCCAGTGGTTTTTAACATGGGGTCAGCAAAATCCAGAATAGTTTAAAATGCTTGTGAACTTAGTCATGCATGTATGCATGCCGAAGTGATTTTTATTATAAGCATGTCCTAAAGATTGTCTGATTTTTAAAATGCTGCATGTAGAACTAAAAAATTATCGTAATAAATGAAGTGATCAGATTTCATTGTGTAATGTAAATGGTAGTTGTGTCAAATGCCTAAGTCTTGTGCCAACTTCTCTTCTCACCTCCCTTTCTTCTCGCTTCTCCTTTTCCCGTTCCTACTCCTCTTATCTCTCTTTTCCTTTCCTCTCTTTCCATTCTCTCCCTCTTCCTCATCTCTGTCCAGGCTGTTCCTGAACTCGGGCTGGGGGTGGACCTGCATCTTTGCTGGCTCCTTCGTCTTCCTCCTCTCCTTCTCCATCCGTCGCTCCCTCTCTCTTTCCCTCCGCCATCTCTCCCGGCTCGGGGCGGCCGGTGGACTGTGGCTCGGTTTCCGTAAACTCCTGGACCTTTTGGAGAATGCCACGGGAAGCTGCTACGAACCCTTAGCCACTCCTGAGGCTGGGCAGCCTCTCCTGCTGTTGCGGGAAGGGGAGAGCAAGTCTGAATGCTTAGGGGCCAGGATGCTTTGGAGAGGGTACGAAGTTTCAGAAGACGTCTTCCTCCTGTGTCTCTGCTGCCTCCTTCTAGCTGAGGAAATCGCTGTGTTTGGTCCTTATCTGAGTCTGGGTGGGACATCAGATGCCCCTCTCAGGATCCTCTTCCTGTTTTGTGTTCTCCTCCTGGGGCTCTGGATTTTCCTGCTTCTCTGTCTCTTAGCTTACTTCCCTCAATTCCCCACTCAGCTGCTGGGGGGCGCCCTGGGGTGCCTCAGCTGGAGGGGCCTGTACCAGGGCTGGTACCGACTGGGACCCAGCTGGTACTGCCCCGGTCGGCCTGGACTAGGACTGCTCAACACCAAGACAAGTAGTGGAGCAGAGGATGGGGAGCTGAGACAAGGTCAGTATCATCAGCTGAATGGATCACACAAACAATGAAGACGCACGCAGTGAAGAAAGTTTTGTTCAAACATACTCGGATGGAAGTATTTCAACTGATACAGAGAGGAACTGAGAAGATACTGTTCTTCATTGTCTTAAGATGCCATGAAGATGCTTGCAGATTCTTCTGGAAAACAAGCCCCTGCTTGGTTGTGTTTTCACCATTTATGTTCCTCCATTTAAAAAAGAAAAGAAAAAAAATATTTCTCACCCCTCCCCCAAGCTGTTAGCGGCGATGTTTCATAAGCTTACAGGCCCAGGACAGGACGTCTGCTGTCTTGTCCGAGGCTGAACCAACCCACAGCCCAGATGGAAAGAGCTACCACGCAGCTCAGGTGGACATTTAATGGACTGATGAGAAACAGCACAAGTCAGACGCTTTCATGGGAACCAAAATGAGCAAGAAATAAAATGGACAATTTGGGCAAGAGCAGCAACTCGGTGGAAGCAGGACTGTCAAATACCAACGTATCCTTTTTTCTCATCGCAGTCTTTTACAAGCCTGAAAATAGAGTTTGAACATGACTGAGAAAGGAATCTTACCATAAAGACCTTAATAGACATTCTGGTAGTGTGTTGGCAATCATGCAACCGCCTTTGTACCTGCAATGGTGAGACGCCTGAGTATAGATTCACCACCAGTTATTTAGAGTTACAAAGCAGCACTGTAAACTGAAGTCCTATGTCTGACTGTTTCAGTAGATGACTGTTCTTTTTCAGATAATAAACAACAAAGACTTAAAACCATTTCCCCCCTAAATCATTTTATTGATAAAACATTTACACAAAATATCAGCCATCAGACACCAGTTAACAAATGACGACTTGACATCTGATAGAGCCAAATAAGGCCAAACCTCAGAAACTGATTAGGTACGGTATCACAGTTTAAATATATTACAGAGTGTGTATCAGTCATCTATTATATAGAAAATCCTTTTGTTTTCCTGCTTCGAAAATGGTGATAAATTATATTTTTGGTGGCTTCAATATAATTATCTTCAACTTTCCAAAGCTTTAAATTCCATCCAGAAAATGTACATGAAATCTATATAACAAAACACTGGAGCTTGACAAAAAAAAATGTTTAAAAGGAGGAAAAGGCATCATCTCAAGCACTCCTTCATTTTAAAAAAAACATTAACAAGTCGAAAAAAAACAAAAAAAAACGGACATCCTGTATATACAAATTCTCGCTACCAACCTGGACTGGGAAGACATGGCAAATAAAGGCATTGTTGTGTGACATTTTGTCTTGAAAAGAGCATCTCTTCCTCGTGAGTTAGGGCCAATGAAGGGAAACTTTGCACATGGCCAAACTGGACCAACTTGTATTAGGACAGTGAGGTTTTTTTTTTCCCTCTGATGGCATTATCACATGGTATAGTGCTGAAGCCAACGCCACGTCCACTGTAGACCAGTCAACAGCACAAAAGGCAACGTCAGCACTGTTCCAATACTTAAACCACTGACAGCCATGCTCACTCCGCTCTGTGCTACATAGAAAAGTTAGAAATGGTGACAGAACGTTATTATAAACAAAAGTATCAACAATATACCGACTACACTGCTTGGTGACCAATTTCCTGAATAATCAACACAGTAAACAGGATTTATATGTACCTGGAATTATACTGCAGGTATTTGCAGACAAACTATTTACTGATTGTGTGTGCAAATGTGAGCCTTCAGCCAGGCCTGGGTTAAGTATTGAGACGCTGAGCTAAAAACTGGTCTATTTTGTTTTACAGTGTCACTTTGAGTGTGGCATAGATCGGGAGAAAGGAGGTATAAAGGGACCGATGAGTTAAACGAGGATGAAGAGGAGCAGAACAAATGGATATCAAGAGTGGGATGGGATGGGGGAGGTGATGGAGTCCAAAGGTTGCCAGTGGCAGTCCATCATTGCATCATAGAGCTCCTCGCTGCGCTGCATAAAATCTCTGTTGCACTGGTCCACATCGTACTCAGGGATGGGCTCTGAACACAAGGAAAAAAGAAGATTTAACATCCAGCATTTTATGGATATGGATATGGAACATGAAAATAAAAGCTGTGGGTCAGAGCATTGCCGTGTAAAGAACGAAGGGACAATACATCACTGAGTAATGCATGAAATGATTCTGTGTGGTTGTCCTTGTTTTGAATGCATTTTCCACTCCTCCACTTATGCCTTATTTAACAGGTTAGTGCTCCAGGCAACTGTAAGACTTACGAGTAATTTGTCTATTGCTAACTAGCTCATATTTGATATATCAGTTTGTATATTTTCAAGTAGCAGACAGACTCCTGATGTTCTGAGACCAGTAACAAGGACAACTAACGCACACACTGAACAAAAACACCAGTCTGCATTGAGGGAAGTGTGCTTTGTTATATAGTTGAATCTCTGTCCTGACCAAGTTCAAACAGCAGAGACAGTGTTTATAGTGGCATTTTCAATGCCAGTTCCATTGCCTTCAATATTAGTGGCACCAACATCTGGCAGCAGAGCAAATTTGTTGCCAAGACACATTGTCCCTTTCTTCTTTATATGTTACTTGACCACAGTGACAGGAAGTCCTATAATGAATCTGTGGCCACCTTATTAGATATACCTAGCTAACGGCAGGATGCTGTTTCCTTCAAATAAATCTTGAAATTTTCAAGATGCTGGGATCCTCTAGCAAGGATCTTTGTCCAGAACCTGATCCAGGCCACATCTACACAGATCTTTTCAAAAACAAAAAAACTTTATTTCTGTCTCTAGGGAACAAAAATACATTCACACTGGAGCACGTCTGAAGTCTCTTGTCTGTTTTTATGCCATGTCCACTACATGAGCTTGTGTAAAAAAGGAAAGGAATGACTGAGGCATTTTGGTGACGTGGCTGGGTTACAAATGCAAGAACAAAAACAAAATCGGATGAAAAAAACAAGGTGAGCTGATTATATGGACAGAGGAGAAGGTGGGCTTCTGCTCAGAGTCACAAATGAAAACAAATTGTTGAAAGCAACAGAGAACTTCAAAGTCGCAGCTACGTGAGATCCATGTCTCCAACATGAGTGTGGCAAAGTGGCAGTGATGAACTATCAACTTGTTTGGGTTTCTCTGTCCACACTGCAAAGGGCAAATGGTGTTTAAAAAAAAAATCTACTGTGGAGAGCATGTTTAAAAAGTTGTTTTCATGACAAAAATGCGTGGCGAGGATTACATAAAGGAAAGGGAAAAATTGGAGGCACTTCAGCTGCTGAACGTCCTGCCCTTTACTACATTCACATCCACAAAAGAAACCTGGTCTCTTTCTTCCTGTTCTTTCACACAAGAAAACCAGTTGCTGCACGAAATTGGGTAATGTACATGTTTCCTTACTCTGATTACTCAAAACCCCTGTATACACAGTTACTTTATAGCAGAAACCAGTGGTGTACGAAGTTACTAACATGCATTGGTCTTGAGCTGTTCCACCACATAAAAAAAAAAAACAACAAGGCTGTTTTGTGAAAGCAGCTTCTTACCTTCTGCGTTTTCCTCCTCTAGATCTTCAGCCTCCTCATGGCTCTGCTGGGGACAGGCGGGGAAAGATAAGAAACAGCAGAAATTGTCACAAGAAACAGTCAAATTTAAGACAAATGAAAAGAAAAACCCTGAAGAGGCCTTTCCAGGGATTAAAAAAACCAAAACAAAGCACACATCCAAATATGAAAAGGTGTTTAAAAATGTTGATTGAAAAAACTTAACTAGTTATTTCAGTTTACGTTACAGCATCCAATAGCTTATCATGTGTAGAAGGAAAACTTGTGTGTGCGGGTGTGTGTGTGAACGTCATTCACCTCTACACCTCCTGACATGTCAGAGGACATAGGTGGCATCCCCATGGGTGGTGGCGGCCCCATCATGTGGCCTGGTGGGGGGTAACCATAGGGCCCATAGTTGTAGTTGTAGCCGCTGTTGTAGCAGTTGTTATAGCCACTGCTGTTGTAGCCGCCGTACTGGTCGTAACTCCCCCACTGAGAGTAGTAGCCCCCCTGACCCCCACTGCCATGGCTGCCGTAGTAACTCGACTGCTGCTGGCTGTAGTTGCTATGGTAATTCTGGCCCTGCCCTCCATGGTAGTTGCTCATCTTCTGGCTGAAAAACAATCCATTAAAACAAAAAGCTTAGGGTGAGGATAATAAATATACATACATAGCCACAGAAAGTAACCACAAGCATAAAAAACATCTACTTAACAGTCTTTACAGGAAATGATGATATTCTAGATCTTCATTAAGACCCGGATAGTGGGTTGCTCTTAACTTAAAGATCCAAAAGCTTTCACGTTGATTCAGTTGTTTCTTCTCTTTTTTTTCCCCTATGAGGTCCCCTGCTGTCTGGCCCTAGTATTGGCTTTCTCTGTCTGTTTTTTTGGTACTTGATGACTCAAATGCCAACACCTGTGACCAGACTCACATTTGCTTTTAATTATACCTGTCTTGGTGTCAGACCACACACTCCCTGATGAAGGCTTTTAGCTGAAACGCTTCGAAGTGACCTTTTAACCATGTTTGGCCCGTAACTTAATAAAGGCATTTTATATTTTTTCTAAGATGAGTGCCTTGGTATTTTTTTCATTTTTTTTCCAGTGTTTTCTATGGACCCAGCCCTTAACCAAAGAGCACCATCTTAACATAAAGAAGTAGTTCCAGGCAGCACTCCTACTCTTCCACTTTTTTAAAACAAAAAGGTTATTTAAAAGTTAGTGAAGAGTTAAAGCTTTTTTTTTTGGTTTAACTGTATTCAAAGAGGTAGTGTCGTACCTCTTTGCTACGGCGATGCTGAGTCTCAGCGGCTTCCCCCCCAGCATCGTTCCCTGGCACTCCTCGATCGACTTCTTCTGCTCGCTCTCCTCCCCGAACTTGACGAAGCCGTAGCCTCTGCAGATCACACAACAGTTACACCTCCTCTCCCCACCAGCACACTCTCTCCATACTCGGCATGAAATAGCCACTTATAATGAGAAACAGAATATAATGGGTATTATTATGGTAGAACTGAAACTTGTTGTTTTACTTTTAACATGAGGTAGCATCACTTGAATTGTGAGTTGCTCTTGCTTAGCCTATATGGGGAAAACAATAGTTTTAGCGTAAGACGGCAAGAAAACATTTCTTCACCCTTTTGTGGAAAATAGATGTAGAAGTACTGGTGGACACAACAGCAGTGATATCCACATTACATCAAGGAAACAAACCTTTATATCAGATATGAATATATTCAACATTATTGTATATTTTTAGAATAATATTCAAGGCATTCGTAGACATGCAGAGAATACAGTTTGAGAAATCATGTCATATCAAAAGGAATGTTTTTAACATTGCTCTGTTGTCTAGAAGTCCTAAGCGTGTCGTGTCCTCCTGTAGGAGCTGCCATACCTGGAGTATCCGTACTGGTCAGTGACCACTTTGGCTCCCTTGCAGGAAGGATACTTCTTAAAGACTTGGTGCAGCTGAAAGTCGTCCACCTCAGAGGCCAAGTCGCCCACAAACACTGAGTACTCTGGCCTGAGAGAAGGGGGGATAAGATGGCCCAGCATAAACAGCATTCTCTCTTTTCGATAATCTTAAAATGTATGACAGTGGCACTACAGAAACACTCTGGCCATCAGGTTGTATTCTCCATATGTAAGAAAACGTGTGTTTGCTGCAAAACTCAGTGAAAATCACATCATCATCATTTTAATAGTTTTTTCCAGTGAAAATGAAAATTACTGATGCAAAAATTACCGTCCTGGCCTGGCTCCAGACCTGTAAATCAAACATTCACTTTAAAAATTTTCAAGCAAGTCATACAGGTCTGGTGTTGCCCAAAATAACTGTGATTTATTGGCTGAAAAACTGAGTTTAATTTAATTTTGCAACTAGCTCCACTGGAAAACTGCCCTGGTCTGTTTGTTAGAATCAGCCTGACTTCACCAGTCGCTTGTCCAACAAGTCAAACAAGAGTAGGAAACAAGCCATCACTGTACTGCAAATTTATTAATATCCACATTTTTCCCTGTGCTGCTATTTTAATTGGGTGGTGACTTTAACACCACCCATGCCTTGTTAAGCAAATGCACTTTTTGCAGATATGATGTTGCAAGAACCACTGATCTGCCTCAAGGAAAAGCTGTTCAGGATGTACACTTTTTCAAACTAAGTCACACAAAATTTCAAGTATTCAAACAGTTACCATGCAAAAGATTCAGATTTAAATCAAGTCTTACCCTGCCTCCGGCCGTTTCCCGTACGTGGCATAGTTTAGCTTAAACTTCCGGGGCTGCGCAGGGGGGACAGAAAACACACACACTAAGCCAGCTTCACACGACCAAAGATGTGTAGTATAGCACTAATATTGCTGGGAAATAAAGGGAGTGGCGTTATTATGGTTGTTGTTATTTGGGTTTACATACCTCCACCACCCAGACCAGCCTTTAGCCCATTCCTCAGTTAGTTCCTATCAGAGACTATTCACCAGCTTCAAACAAAGTACATTGATATACAAGCAGCCTCAGAGCCACCTTCAGCAGCATGTAGACGTGTGGACAGGGGAGCCCAGCAGCGCAGCCGCCTCACGGGGCCAACAGGATCTAACCATGGGAGCCCACAGCTGAAGATTACACACGACGAGTGAGCAAGAAAATTTATAGGGTTTTTATGGATCGCCTGACCCTCAAGAAGCTGTCTGTGCAGTGCCAACCAACAGGGGTCATCTGTCCTTTGTATATGATTTACTGTTAACATCTGCCTCGGCTTGACAGTGTAAGCAAAAACAACTTGTAAACAGGAGATCAAAGGCATCTGTCAATGCAAATCAGCTGTCTGTGTCCCCAGGAGGTGCGACCTGAGAACGTGACATTACACTGGCTTTGGAGCACCCATTATTGTGGCATTTCTATCACACGGAGGAAGGGTGGCACAGACTAGTTGAGCTCCACTGTCCACCGTCAAGACAACAAATAAATGCTGCTGGAAAACATAAGTCTAACACTGGAAAAAAATGGAAGGTGGTGTTTAATTGTCAATGATAAATATTTGTGGAGAAACAATGATGAAAAGTTGCAGTAAAGACTGAATCAGAGGAACATGAGTGAATATTTTGTAAGAACCCTGAAGAACTGACCGGGTTTGATCCGGGGACCAGTTTTCCGTTGAGTTTTTGAACGCAGCGGTCGACGCTCGCCTCGTCTGCCAACTCCACAAAGCAGTAGCCCGCTGAGCCGCTGCGCACACACACAAGACAGAGGAGTTATGGACACACAGAGTAAAATGTTTTGGTTTTTTTTTTTTTTTTGCTCTGATTTCAAAGGGTTAAACATGAGACAGAGCTATTTTTAATAACACCATCTTTACTGTCATGTTAGTAATCATTTCAATGTAAACTTTATTATCCCTGAGAGGGAATTCATGTAGTGAAGTGCATAAATAAAAAAAAAAAAAACACAAACACAAACACATTAAAATAGGACAAGATGATGCCAGACATTCAGTAGTACCCTGTTATCCTGTGGGTGATGATCTTCACTCCAAATGGTGTTTCTCCCATAGCGCTGAAAGCTTGCTTAATGAAGTTCTCATCCATGTATGGGTCCAACTACACACACACACACACACACACACACACACACACACACACACAGATTAAGATCAATGTGATGAAATTTCCCATGTAACATTAGGAATCTGGGCATAACATACAAGTCTATGAGTTAACTATACCTAAGCAGCAGGTTTTAATAAGAATTTCTACTGTTTTTTCACAAGGTCCACATGTTGACGTGGATATGTATACCTAGTTACCCACATACAAGCTCAGTCATGTGTGATTTAAATGAGAAAGCTAAACGCAACAGGTACTTATTGCTACTACCGTGAACATCCCCTAATGCCACATAGTATTTAGCTGCCGTATGATTTTGAAGAGTGCTGGCTAAGTTACTCAAAACGTAACTCAGTCACTCCTCACTTTGCACACACTGTAGAGCCTGTAGCTCCCCCACACTGCGCGCCAGTGTCCCTGCTCTTTGTACAGAAACTTCCTCCACAAACGCCTGGCCTGCAGGAGAGTCTGCTATGAATATGAACTGAGACCTTGTAAATTTTCTGGATTCATACTACATTTCGGCGTGAGTTCACTAAAACGAGGAGCGTTTTCCTTGCTTAAATATAAACTTTAAAGCTTCGTTAGCCGGTCGTCTTGCACCAAAGTTAGGCCTAACGCCGTGTTGTGTGTGGAGGACGTCTGGCGAGGAAAGCCCGTCGTGTAACGTTACATACCGACAAAATAACAACTTTTTAATGGTCCATTTGAATGGCGATATCCTCCACTGCTTCCAGGATATCACAAGTCTTACCTAAAGGTCTGCTCTGCCTAGCTTGGCCGAGAGCAAAAGCAGTGTTTAATGTTTAATGGAGTTTGTATGACGTGCCTCGCTAGCAACACACCTCACATTAGCCTAGCTAAAGCTGCGACACTGACAGGAACGGAGAAAACCAACATACATCACCCATCCACAGGCTGGTCTGTCTGTTGAACATGTTGGATTTGGGGACTTGACTGAAGCCGCAGCAATTGGTTTTATTAGTCTGTTTGACTAAATAAAAGTTACTCCCACGTTCCCACTCCGACTCGCCGTCCTCTCGCTGCTCTTTCTCCTTCCGTCTGACACCTAGCACTTCCGCTCTGAGTCTGCTTTCAAAGTAAAAGTCACCACATCATACTTAGAGTTAAGCCGTCAAATGAATTTCCAACGCCGAAAATACCTTCTTCCAATTTTATGATTACACTGATAATGCAAAGCAGCAATAAACGGGCAGTGGTGACAAAAAAAATCCAACACAAATTCATAGCCAATTGTATTTTAAAATATTGAGCACTGTGATACATTTTCAGTGACAAACTATGAAACTTACAGGCATTTACTTCCCACATCAGGACTGGTCAGTTTCTCAGTGGTGGAGAGAAAAAAAACTGAACATATTCAAAAACTGAACTTAACACTAAAGACACACACCGCTACACTTGAGTGTACCTCTGACATCCTACTTGTTTTGACATTTTGTCTGCTAAGGACTCTGTTTGCATTTACATTATATACAGACGAGACAAGCCTCCATTCTACATTTTTGACATAACAGAAAAAGAATTACTGCCTGGACAATGGCAAAAAAAAGTGTGATCTGGTGTCATTTATAGCAGATTACAGGAAGAGGTTTTCCAGCAAATTATTTAAAATAAATGGCATGCATTTCAATTTAAAATAACACATACATGAGTTATTTCACACAGCCACAGAGAAATGTAAACAATATATAATATTCCATAGGAATAAGTTAGGAATATTATAGTGATAAGATATAAGAGTTAAACAAAATACCATAAATATTTTTCAAAATTTTAAAACAAGTGTGCAGATGAACTTAAGCAAACAGAAACAATGCAGAATTTCCATTTTCAAATATTTTTCTGTGTTCAAATGAATAAGACATTACC
>OMLB01043780.1:3259-16085 GCA_900302555.1 Myripristis jacobus | reverse complement strand
TAAAAAAATGTTCAAAACAAAGAGATGCTGCTGGGTTCCACTGTGTGCACTAACTGCTGATGTTTTTATTTATTTATGTTAGTTTAAACATTTTCGCTCTCTCTCAGAAACAAGGAGATACTGCGACCTGTTGATAAATGCTGCTTATGTACTAAAACTTTACTTATTTTTCATTTATAAGTTTTTTAAATATAAAATTTAGTTTTCTTATTACATGTGGAGATTTATTTAGTTGATTATTATTAAACTGTTGTGTTTTAGCATGAGGAAAAATAGAAAAAAAAACCATGATATTGGCCATCAGCTACCATGCTCTATAAATATCAGCCAATGAGAAACCCATATCAGTCTACCAGTACTACTAAGTGAAACACTCACACTCTCAGTCCCAGTAAAAGTATTGCAGGCATTTTGATTAGGGGAGCATTTTTAAACCCGAGGCTCTGTAACCATCCTTGTCTCTTCCTATATTGTTTTCTGATTTATTACAGTGGCCAGCCCAATCTGGCAGTGCACACTGGTGCGAAGAGTTCATAGAAACGTCCAGGGTCTGGAGACTGAGAGCTCCTGCTGGATGGTCCAGGCCCGTGAGGAATAATCACGCCCAGTGCCCAGGCTGGAGGGGATGCTGCCACTCCAAAACAGTTCATCATGAGGAGTCCTAAGTATTTTCTGTTCAGACGGGCATTTTGAGGAGGGCGCACTCTGTCAGTAGCATGAGTGTGGCATTCATGTAGCTACTGTTGGAGATCTGAAAAAAGAAAAAAACATTTAACAGTTAACATGTCTCTTCAGCACTCTACTCTCATCACACTGAGTATTTGATATCTCCCATCTAGAGAGAATCACCATCAACCAGGCTGGGATTTTACCTTGATCCTGCCGCTGTGTTTGGCTGTCCCCAGTGCTGTGGAGACCTGGCTCAGCGTTCCTGCCGACAGATCCAGCCTGAAGTGTCTGTAAAAGTGGTTCTTCAGCCCATCAGTGAACCTTGTCACCTCATCAATGTCAACACTGTCCTTTTCTCCGGCTCCCCCCCCAACTCTGTCATTCTCCTGCTCCTCCTCCTGCAGCTGCCCCCTCATGCTGCTCCACAGCTCCCAGGCATCTTGGGGGTGAACTGTGAGGGCGATTTCCAGTGGTGGAACCACCGGGAGGGTCCACATGAGTTTGAGCTGCCCAATGTTGGACTCGGGATGGCAGTTGGTCCACAGTGCCGCCAACCACTGCAGATTCACAGAATTGATTTCCAGAGAGCCGACGCAACAGTCGAAGGCTCGCTCCAGCCAGGATTTGACCAAAGAAGTGAGCCACTGAGCTCCACTGCTGCACAGGAGCGGCAGGCAAACAAAGTCTTTTGGGAGGGAGCGAACGTAGTCGGGACTGCCGTTGATGCAGGTCAGCCAGCCACTCCAAACTAACCTCCGGGGATCGTCCTGGCCGGCAAACACAGCCTTGGAATGGATCTGTGATGGACAGAGGATGAAGAAACATGAATGGAGTATCAGTATCCAGTCTACAGCAGTCAGGGATGTGCTAGCAGTGTTTAGTTGTCGCCACTATGGGACCAGTAGGTTCGTTCATGAGAGACACCTGTCTGCAGCCTGCAGCCTGCAGTACCAGTGCAAGACAAACTTCTCTCCATCATTTTCCCTAAACTTAAATGACCATATTGGTGATTTTGAATGTTTGGCCTATTTAGTACAATTTACCCACATTTTACATTTCAACAAACCAAATTAAGAGTTTTTTGATTGAACCACCCAGCTTATAATGTCAACATTCATAAACCACAGAACTGATAATTGGCTGAGTGAAGTAAATGTTTCCCCGGGGACTATTTACTGGCGGAGGGGCTATTTCACCCCGCCCAATTTCAAGTCATCAAAACACAACAGTGCTGCTGCTTTTAGGAAAACTAATGTGGAGGACTTTATTACAGTGATGAAATACTGGTGAGAAGAAAGTTTGAAATCTCTGAAAGTTCATTTTCATATCACAGTTGAATGAATGGAAACCAACGGTTGGATAAAAGGTAGAAAAAATATCAGAGTTCTAAAATACGCCTGCTTGCTATGGGAAAATAATAACTGACACATGAACAATATGAAATGTGTACATGAGGTATGCACATTTTGTAAAGATTATTGTAACATGAAAAATCCCTGGTGTGGTTCTTTAACCTCAGTAGAGTGGGAATTCTTATACTGATGTGGGTTTGTTTTGTACTGGACTGCAGGCTGCAAATGGATGCACTCTTAATTCTGCCTCATCCCTAGCAATAGTTAGTTGTCACCACAAGGAGGCTCCACAAGTTTCTAGCCCTTCCCCCTGCTAGTGGGGGTCTGGCAATCATAATGTGATTTTCAGACAACATTTATTGTAATATCTAATTGTATTTCCAGTAGTTCCAGTGTCTATATAATTATATCATATACACAGTACAATGAACCCAAATAATGCCATTTCATTCTGCACTCATAATGGGTGTATTTTTCAAAACCTAATGTTATCTCTTGTGATAGTCAGTGTTGGGTGCAGGGATCATAATTCAATTCTGGTGACAGAGGGTCTTGTGAGGATTGTTCTTTTCTGTCTGAGGCTCATTCCAACCAGGAATGAGCCGGGAAAAGTCAACGGACTTTGGGCTTACCTGTATGAGGACTGTGTCAGCATCGTCATCTGTCATCGCCATCCCCTCCACCACCGAGAAGATGACCTTGAGGCTGCTCTCTGCTCCCTCCAGTGCCACTGCCAAACCTTGCTGCTTCTCTGCCACAATAAACGCCAAGAGCTGCCGGGAGTAGCTCCTCAGCTGGGTGTGTCTGAAGCGGTGGAGCGGCGTGACATACGACAGCTGCCACTCCTTTTTCACCAGCAAGGACAACTGCTCTGGATTAACGCTCTCCTGTGGGTAAGGTAGAAGAGTGGCAAAAGGGTAGGTAGCCAGGAAAGGGAAAAAGAGGGAAAGGAAAGAGAGATTAGCATGGAAATCGAGAAGAGAGGAAGAGATGGAAGGGGTGTCACTTGGTCAAGTAAGGAGGAACATGAGGAAAAGCAGTGGGTAAGGAAAGAGAGGAGTTTGAGGAAAGAGAATAAGGGAGAGGATGTCAGACAAGTTAGACACAAACCCTGTTGCACAAATACATTTTTGACCAAACTCTTGTCCTCCTTGTCATTTAAAGTCTTAAGGAAGAAGACAATTCTGAGCAGCAAGTGTTCTCCCACTCTTAGTGTCACAGTTTATCAAAACAAAGCACCTTCAAGTACCAGAGTGTACATATTTATGTGTGGGTAGTTCAAATGAGGAGTGGATACAACCAGGAGCAAAGTAGTATAGTAATCATATTGTCACAATCTTGTATGAATGCTAGTTTTTGCATTAAAATATTCATTTTAACTGGAAAGCCTACTAAAATGATAGTGATGTGAGTTTAGCTGGGGCTTCTACCAAAGAAATATATTCTCTTATATCTTAAGAGTAATTGGTAGGCCAGAGCATCTCTGTGGCATCATTATACTTTATTTATAATAATTTGTCAAACATTCCACCTTTATCAAAAAATTGCAGCTCCTGTGATGTAGATATTGTACTTGGCCATATTGCGATTTGATTCAGCAATGACTCTGAGACGGAGAGAGAGAAAGTTATCAGAGGAATACAGGTTAGGCAAAGGACAAGTGGGAGTCCACTCACAGAGACAGTGCGAGACCTGGGAGCTCTTCTGCTGGTGGTGAGCCTCCGTGTGGTCAGCCCTGGTGTGTAACCGAGGTGTGAAGCAGCACCAACACAACTGCGGTAAGACTGACGGAAGCTCTTACTGCCGCTCCTCCTCTGGACCATGACGCTGTTGACAGGAGTCTCTGCAACACTGAACATGACAGACAGATCAGAGCCAGCAACTCTTTTGTGTTTTTTTTGTAAAAGTACCACATGGGGGCTGTTGGATAGTATGATTTTGTTTCCTCTAGGGCTCACTGTGGCATTGACCTGTTCCCAGGAGGATGCTCGACTATTGTTAAAATGTTGATCATAATCAACATACTTTGTTATTTCCCACATTTTCTTGCAGTAGTAGCCTAATCTTTCCATTTCTGTGATACTGACCCACCACTTAAGGATTAATTACACACAGACCAACTGCATAGACAGCAACCAGTCAGTTTATTTTGTCACCATGTTAGATGGCAAGTCTGATTATTTATTTATTTAGGATTTTTAGAAAGCCAAACTGCAATGGAAATGTTCATCCTCCGTAGAATGGTAATACAACAGGAAGAGCTCTGCTGCTTTGGCCACCTAATCTGAGTAAGCCTGATGGCTGTTTGCAGGGGATTATGGTTCGGTTTTTTAATCCTCTCCTAAAAATAACTTTCCAAATCACACAATTCAAGGTTTTCTTAATGTGTAGTTAAGCTCAAAAGCATCCACTGAAAACCACGAAGCTCACCTCTAGTGAGCCTAGATGGTAGAGGCAGAGAACAATAGAATAACAGTGTCAATGCTGCGTGTATAAATATTTATTCTGCTTCTATGCACTCTATGAACCTTCCTGACCCCAGTCATTAGTAGTAACACCCATGTTGACTCTGTGAATTCATGTCAAAATGGCTGTTGTGAAAAAAATCTCTAGCCACATCTTCTGATTGTGTATCCATCAAGCTGGGCGAACCAAAACGTAATCAAACCCAAAGTGACTGGCCCTGGTGATGGTGTTCTCCACAATATTTTGGTGGAATAGGACTAAATATTGGTAAAACGGGTGACGTTTGATGTATTGAATGCCAGCCGAAATTATATACGTCTTTTATTCATTCGTAAAACGTTTCAAGTCCTGTCCAACGAAGTGTGTGTGTGTGCCGATAAGCATGGCAAACTTAACGCCAGAATTATGAACGGACTTTGGCGTAACGTTACGTTACGTATCCGAGAAGCTACAAACGCATTACTTTTTACAAAACCGAGCCTCTCACCTCAAGCTGCATTGTGGCGATATGCGAAACAATTATCTATCTAATAAACTACACAGTTTCAAAAGGAGGTGGACACATTCCGACATATACTTTATATAAACATTACCTGCTGTGTCGCTCCATGTCCGAGGATCAAACCGGAATCAGGAAACTTTTGAATACCGCGCTTTCCCAGAAGCCCACAGGGTTTAAACCAGCCAATCACCACGTCGATCTGTGGCACAGCATGTTTCAGCCAGGAACCACAAACCGTGCATCAGCTGACAGACCACAAATATATATACACCACCTCGAAGTCTAAATGTTAAGCCTCGCCGAATTTAAATCAAAATTTGTTGTGACTGTGATCGATTATTTCGCAGATTGACTGTTTAGGTCGAAACGGAGTTGCAGCGTCACACCCCTGCCTTACGCAAAAGGGCTTCATTGTACTGATTCCTATATGAGCGGATTAGCTGTGTAGTGCATGAAAACAGCCCATCCACATGGCTGGAGAGCAGCGGGGGCAACTCCACACGGCTGCTGATGCGGAAGCACTATCAAATGAAATAACAGCAAAGGCTTGAGTGGATCAAACACGACCAGGTTTTTAAAAAGTCATTTTGTCCTCTGCTCTCGTTTATAATAACTGCAACCCCGACACAATATCAGGAGAGTCATGGGTGTCAGTTCACTTGTTCCTCTGGAAGCCCAGCGTCCATGTGCTGCTCTCACCCTGCAGGGCTGACCAGCTGGAGGGCGTGATGATCCTGACAACCTCACCAAATCAAACCCGCAGGTGACTCACTTAGTGTTTGGAGAAAATGGCAGCTAGAAGCAGAGCTCTTGTGCAGAGGACGCTGTGTGCGTTCAGAGCACACACACTCTGCCCTCGCAGCACGGTGGCGACCTCCCGTCAAGGACATGTGCTGCTGAGGAGGTCCTCCAGAAGTCTGAGCTGCTCCTCCAGCGTCTGCAGGCTGGAGGCACACACCACAGGTATTTGGGAATCATCACACATCCATGAACGCTGCACTGTAAACAAGCAGAATATTACAGCCCTCTAAACAAAACTTTCTACAGTCGTGTGATTAAAGTGTCACTGCTGTGGAGGGTCTTGGCTGTGTGTTGTGTTCAGCCTAACTGTGTCCTGTCTGCAGGTCCCAGCAGTCTGACATTCAGGAGTCACACCTGTGGAGAACTGAGACCACAGCATGTAGGAGAGAGAGTCACTCTGTGTGGCTGGGTGCAGTACCTCAGGTATCACTGCTGTTCACAGTGCTTCCCGCTTTGCTAAATCAACATATAATGGCTAAATGTTTATTATCAGTATGAGACGACTTAAGAATTTATAGCTGCATCAGACAGCTTCACACATCGGTGGCTCCACATGGCAGTGAGAGACACCTGAAATAATCCAACTTGCTAGTAAAGTGCACACAACATGCTCATGTTCAGCAACCAGGCTGTCTGTGATGCTGGAGCAAAAAGTGCAGGTGATAAATCGATTACATTGATTAATTCGAATTTATGTTTTAAATCGGTGGAAAAAATGGCTGAATTGTAAAATCGAGACTACGTCTGTTGTAACATGCTGAGCAGAGCGCTCTGTCAAACAAGCCAAACAGTTCACTCATCTGCACAGAATGTGCATGCTCAGAAAATCGTGTGCAAATCACCAGTTGTGTGATCATGCCTGCTAACGTTCCCATCAGTTAGTGGTTGCAGTTGGTGAAAAATCAACCACATCAAAAATGTTTTGACCATATCGCCCATCTGTACCCCGGACAGAGCACTCGCCCCCTGCTGTTTAGAAGGCGTTTTGTATGTTGCTCTTATAAGATGTGATTGGTCACTTGTCATTAAGGGGGGTCAGTTGGATGTTTAGTATAATTAGACTGCTGTTTGTCCCACAGATGAGTGTCCTGTGCTGTGTAGCTATAGGGATAAAGTGCCGTCTGTTCCCTGTGTAGCTCAGTGGGTAGAACAAGGCACTGACAATATCAGGGCCGCTCTTTGTACCAGTATGCTCTCAGTAGGCTGCCTATGAGATTCATCTGATAAGTGTAAATCAAATGACTGTTTCTCTGTTGTATGTTTTTGCTCTACCAGGCAAGATCTATTTGTCATCCTGCGAGATTTCAGCGGCTTGACACAAGTTCTGATTCCTCAGGATGAAGTAAGGATGCACAAATTCAAATTCAGCATTGTAGATATAAACTGCTGGTACTACTGCTACTACCACCATCACTATTACTATCACTATTACTATTACTAAAGTCATTACTGCCAGTACTACTGCTACTACTACTCCTAATAATAATAAGAAGAACTAGAAAAGGAGTATTTCTTTTAGAAAATGTGTGTAAATGCTGTTGGCTGACAGTTTTTTTTCTGTGTTTTTAGTGTAAGCACAATGTGAAAGCCACACTGTGTGATCTCACGACCGAGTCCGTCATCATGGTAACGGGAACAGTCAGACAGAGACCAGCAGGCCAGGAGAACAAGGTGGGAGGGTGTGTGTCTGTGTGTGTGTGTGTGTGTGTGTATCTGTGTCTGTGTGTTAAATTAAGCTCAGTGACAGTGATTTCCATGGCATGATTGGTTCATTATAGCAGCAGAGAATAGGATGAACATAATAATAAGACGAATCAAGAGCACTAAAGATGATACTACACATAATTAGTTACCACAAAAGCAGTTTGCGTAAATAATAGCACAAATGAAGGAATAAAGATTTCCAGGGCTGAAGAAATGTGCAGAGGTGTATTATGTGTAATTGTCGGCCTGATAGATGTGATAAATTTGCTTTTCAAATCAGTTCATGCGCTTGATCTTCTCACCCTGTTGTCCACATGGCAGGAGATGCCAACAGGAGAAATAGAAGTCCTGGCTGAGAACGTGGAGGTTTTTAACACGTGCCGGAAGCTTCCTTTTGAAATTAAAGACTTTGTCAAAGTAAGTGGCTTCATTATCTACCTGTAATGTTGTACACCGTTGTATTTCAAACAGCTTCCAAAGCATTGTTTTTTTTTAATATTCCAACAGTGTTGTTTTCTGCCCATTGAGCTCCAAACCTTTGTTTATCCACTGATCATAATATTCTGTGTAGCTGAGCTCCTGATGATGATAATTGCTTCAGTGTATCACATTCACAATTGACTGGAGCGTTGTTGATGTTTTTCCAGAAATCGGAGTCGTTACGGATGCAGTATCGCTACCTGGACCTGCGCTCCTCACAGATGCAGTACAACCTCAGGCTGAGATCCCAGCTGGTGATGAAGATGAGAGAATACCTCTGCAACAGCCACGGTATGGAGAGCTTTCCACAATAACCATTATTCCCTTCATCTTCTCTGCTCACTACATACATTGGGTGGAAGGCAAGGAAACAATTTGGACATGTTGCCAATTTGGACAGTTTAGTGTTTCCAACTCTGGCCTGCATGTCTTTGGACTCTTGGTGGAAAGAAAACATGCCCAGAAAGATCCAAGGCCAGGGATTTAATTCAGGTCCAGTCTGCGATAGGGCAACTCAAGTTAAATGCTGATTTCACAGTGTCTTTTTTTTTCTTCTAAATTGCAGGTTTCGTGGATGTGGAAACTCCTACCTTGTTCAAAAGGACACCAGGGGTAAGATCCCTTCATATTTCATAAGTTCATTAGCACAGAATCACAGTCACAGTCACCTTTATCTGCCAAATTGAAGGATTCATCTCCAAACCACAAGATTTATTTTGGGGGGAAAATCGTCTTTGTTACCATTTAAAACCTCTAAAATATAAACTCTGACCTAAATTGTTTTGTCAGTTGGTGACTTAAGTTACCATAAGGACAAAAAATTGTTTCAGTTAATTTGTGTAAATTATTTTGTAAGAGTAGGAGTCAGTTTTCTCAAATGTTGGATCCCATTTTGGAACCAAGTTTTTCAGGACTTCAACACAGAGCAGTTTGACAGAACCCGACCTCAAGTGCACAGTGGACAAGACCTTGCACAGTCTTGGCCTTGCGTTCACTTTCCAGTTTTCAAAAATAGTTGTTGTCTTGTTGCTGACGATTTTGTGTGTTTGAGTCAAATGTCTTCTTATATTCCCAAGCCTCATGCAAAATTATATCAAAAGCTGTGTAACAATTACATGATAATACACAATCTGTCCCGTCACTGGTTATCATATTTTGATGCCTGGACATTTTCTGTCCCTGTGTGTTTCAGGGAGCCAAGGAGTTTTTGGTTCCGTCCAGAGAGCCGGGTCGGTTTTACTCGCTGCCCCAGAGTCCACAGCAATTTAAACAGCTCCTGATGGTGGCTGGTATAGACAGGTGGGCATGCACACACACTTTCATTCTCATCCCAAGTTGTACCACTTGTACTGTCTTGAAGAAAACAAATGCTTTTCTGATGATCTGCACAAGTCAACACTTTTCCCGCTCACATGTGACACAGACGTTATGCTTTGGAATCTATGAAAAGCAAAAACCTTGAAGACGCTCATCTGTTCAGATCTGGACCACATGGACATGTAGCAGCTTGTATTTGACAACTCAAATCTGAATTTGCCGGTATTCATATGGCATCATTCACCTGAGACAGCTGTCCTAATTTTGTCTGAGCCAGTGTTAACATGGTGGACAACGAGCTGGAACAAGGGGAAGAAACAGAAATAGCCGATTTGATGCATCAGCTCAGTCAACGCATGACAGAACCTTCCATATCTGATGTGTTGAAAACAAAAATAGATGTGACAGCTTTCGCTACTGTTACTCTTTTAAACATCACTGTCAGTTTATACTGGTATCAGAAATCAGAAGTCATCCAAAAAATATTAGTCTCTCTGTCCCTGAGTTTTACCCCTCCAATTTCAGGTATTTCCAGTTGGCACGATGCTACCGAGATGAGGGATCCAAACCGGACAGGCAGCCTGAGTTCACCCAGGTAGGAGGGAGGGAAGGATGGAAAGATGTAATTCACAAATTACACAAAGTGCGCACATACAGACTGGATCAAATGTCAACTTTCTGGACTAGCAGGCACAGCTCAGGCAGACTTACTCGTCTTCAGGGGTGTTTGTGCCAAAGAAATACTAATTGGACGGCAAGCCCAATAAAAAGATCTGTAGATCAAATATATGTTTGATATGAGTAATAAAACCTGCAATTACATTGAATTGACTCTGGAAATCTACGTTAAAGTCTGCATGAGTCCCCTTGTGGACTAGCCAGCGCTTGCAGCCACAGACTTTGCAGGACCACAAAAGTTAATATAATGGGCCTGTCTTCTTTCATAAACCTGTGTATTTATATTCAAACCTACATGCATTGATTTGTTGGATGTTGATGGGTTTTGGTCACACAGATAGAGCTACAGTAGATCTCATGTTCATCCTTAAGAAACTCCTTAGGTATTGTCTTTATATGTACCGTTTATGGTCATGGTTTTGTCTTTGGCTGCATTTGAAATTAGATATTCCTCAGTGTATAGACACCAGTGCAACATGTAGCTCTATGGCAGGTGATGTATTTGTAGTATCTCCTTCCTATGGTTTCCGTGGTCTCAAGTCTTTTGTACCTGATCTTGATTTGAACTCAGCTGGACCTGATCTTGGAATAGACTTGGACCAGGCTAAGATGGTCTTGATTACTGCTGCCATTTGTGTTATCCAAAAACCACATGGATAAATAAACTGTGGTATCTTCTGATGGTCTTTTCCCAGGTGGACATAGAAATGTCTTTTGTGGACCAGTCAGGTATGATGGCGCTGGTGGAGGGCTTGTTAAAACACTCCTGGCCTGAAGAGAAAGGTCCCGTTAAGGTTCCTTTCCAAACCATGACGTACGAAGAGGCCATGAGGGACTACGGTGTGGACAAGCCTGACACCAGGTTCAATATGAAGGTGGGTGAGGTGGATTGCTCGGTGTCTTGTCTTTCTTGGTGTATCTAGGGTTGGAGGAGCTTCTCTGTGTTGTAAAAACTGTGACTTATATCGTGGCTATATATCTATGTTCAACAAAGGCCATGCATATACTCTTTGATCAGTCTGCACCAAAATCAGTACATTGTGGTCTTTTGTGTCTGTCCATGTTTGAACAATGTTTTGCCTGTTTATCCAACTGTCTTCCTGGCCATCTGACTGCCTTTGTGTCTGTGTCTCTGCTGTCTGCCTGTCTGTCTGTCCAGCTGATCGACCTCAGCGAGATTTTTTTGACCACAGACATTGGCTTCTTCAGATCAGCTCTCAGCCAACCAGAAGGCTCCATCCAGGCTGTCTGTGTCCCCGGTGGAGTGGTAAGACAATAACCACACAAATAACGAATACAAAGTAGTAAAGAATCAGGCTAAGACCTGTTAGTGCTTATATCATCATCGAGTATTTGCAACCATGCACAATTTTTGAAACTGCTACAGTCTGCTCTTAAATGTAATGCAGTCAAAAAGAAGCCAAAAGCAAAACGACCACCAGCTAACCAGCAGTGACATACTCAGTTTCCAACAGTATATCTTGGACACTGGTAAAATTTGATAAATCTTTGGAGAATGATGTTCTTTTATGTTAATATTCAGCATCTTCAAAATTAAACTGATTGGCCCAATACAGAATCGCCAACAGGCCAAAAGAATACTCAAGGTTCAATCAGCAATGTGTCAGACACCACACATCACACAGGCCAAATAAAAGGATGACCTGCACCAGTGCACCAATCGTGGGGGACGTCATGGTCAGGGTTGACTTGCTTTCTGAAGGAGAAGAAGATAGCGTTTATTTGATATGGAATGGGTTTGCTGCTCTATGCTGATTGTCCTCCATTCCTCCTTGAACCCTAATGAAAGTTGTCACCTCACACTTGGAAAAAAAAATAATAGCATTACCTTTTCTCTCTTCTGTTTCAACACAGAAACATTTCAAGGGTAAAGATTTGGAAGAACTGAAAGAAACAGCCAAGACTCAGTTTGGCCAGGTAGGTTTTACAATGGGACAAGGGCACTTGCTTAATGTTGGATGAACTCCATGCTGTTATGTCTTTCAAGTCAATAAGCACTTTTTCAGGAGCCTCTGACACAGAATCAGTCATACCATTTGTACAAGAAGGTTGTCACATCTATCCTGTCAAGAAAGAGACAAGAAATGCTTACTGATCTATAAATGGATTGTGCATTTGTTTTACACTGAGGTTTTTAATAGAAAGAGAAAAAGACCTCAGCTGTTTTTTCTATGTTTAAAAGCTTCACAAGGTAATTTTACAACTTTGGCTGCCAGGAGTGGCAGCAGGAGATACCTTTGAATTTTTTTTAAGTTTGTCGAGAAATGATAAAATATGACTTTAGGAAAATAATGCCTGGTTCATGGATTTGTCTTACCTGGCATCTGTTGTGACAACACAACAAACTTAAATAATGAAGTGACGCTGTCAGAGAATTCAGCTCTTCAAGCCTACAGCAAAAAAAACAGCAACAACAAAAAAACACTTAATCAGCCAGTGCTTCCAGTTTTTCTTCATTTAGCCGTTCCTGAATTGGATCCTCATTTCTTTTATTGCTGAGCCATCCACCGTATTGAATTTTCTGATGTTGCATGATGATTTCAGAATGCACAGCTCCCAAATATGGTCAGTATACCAAGTCTTTTTTGTTATACCATTTTAGTTATTATACCTGCACTCTATCATGTTTCCACATCCAGCAGGAACCAGCTGTAACTGTAAATGTTGTTCTCTTCCTGTCTGGTTTCCATCGTTCACTCATCATTTGGGAGTCCAGCTTTGTCTGGACAAGAGAGGGTCGGGTTACGGTTCAAGTGTTTCATAATGGACAGCTTATGTTAACTTAGGACTCTCTTATCTGTTACAGAGAGTGTTGTTTGCCATAGAAAATTTTCTA